>CAUEHQ010000559.1:0-16699 GCA_958510825.1 Brachypterus glaber
TATTCTTGATATCCAACCATACGTGTAGTTAAAGTTGGAAAGAATGAACTGATGTTTTTTGTTAAAAAAATTATTTCTCATCCCCAATAAATTGTCTTTGCTACAGCCCTAGAAAATATTTTATCGCTCGATCGAGAAGGCTGATTTTCTTTAAATTTTTCTCATTAATATACCTGTGAAGTGGCCCGTTAATTAACTTAAACAAAAAAGCGAATTTAAGCAAACTTGGTTGAGTATTTAAATTATAATTATTCCGCTTCTTAAGCATTGAAATAAAATTAAAATTAGCTCGAGTTTTTTCTCTTACAACTTTTAGAGTTGAATAGTGCTCATTCTTTCAGAACTTACAGTTCTTTGATCTTTGGGACGTGTTTTAGTAAAACCGATTTACCACTGCTGCAGTGATGAAAGGTTATGTGCCCCGAAGTAAATTAAAAGAGCAAACGTATATTTTAGTAAATATAAGCGAGAACTCAAATGGTTTAATTAATTGGAGCTGGACTTTGAAATGTTTGAGGCTCATAGTGATAAACTAATAAAATTTTCTTTAAAACCCTGTCTCGCACTTGAAATTCGATGCTCTATGCTCCGATAACAACTGTGCACGGTACTCATCACCAGATATAAAATTAAACTTCTTTGACGCAAAAATCTACTTTGAAATATTAAAAGAGGGTTGTAGCTAACGACAAAAACGCTTTACAGAGAAAGAAAGATAATTATTTTTTCTACAAATTCGTTTTTTTTAAATATATAAATATATCAATATATCAATATATTTTGTTCTTTTTTATCTAACCCTATTTTAATATTTCAAAAAAGATTTTTGTCTCAAAGAAGTTCAACTTTATATTTGGTGAGGAGCACCCAGTTTGGCGTCTTCCGATTCCTGATTTATATATAGTTGTTTTTCCATCTTCCAAGCTGATGACGTCAGAATTGAATTCTTGAAATTAAATATCTTGTAAACTAAAAATCCGATTAATAATTATAACCTACTTTCAGTAAGTTTTTTCAACTATCTTGAATTACAGTTTAAAACCTAAAATTATTTTTTCTTTTTGACACAATTTGTAATCTTTATTCTTTATTAAAAACATTCATCATTATTATCAAATCTTTTTGGACCGAAACTTCTTTGGCTTTTTCTTATTAAAATCAAAAACGTTTTTGTTTCTTTGCCAAAATTAAAATACATACTAAGCCTAGACCCATATGTACTTTTTTTAAACTAAAAAAAAAAAGAAATTTACTAAGTTTTAAAATAGCAAAAACAACCTCGATTTTATTTTATAAATATATTTAATTTATTTAATGTATGAAATATTGTCTCTTGCAACTTGAAGACAAAGTAGAAAACTTTGAAAAAGACAAACACACTGCCAATTTTCCAATTTTACGTTGTGTGTTTACCTTTTATAAAATTCAACTACACTTAAAGGGTGCATTAAAGATTTATTTATTCTTATAATATTGAAAAATAAAAAATCTTTCAGTTTTCAACAGATTAAAGTGATGAAAGTTGAAAAATATCATCACTTTTTTAAGGTTAACAACGAAATGCGACCGGATCGAGTCAAACCAACCCCAAAATCGGATTCAACGACCCCAAAAACATATAGAAATGTTTGTCTGGTCTGTGGAATCAGTCCTTTTTTTGTGTGTCTGTGTTATTATTATTAATGTTCTTATTGTAAAACACAACACCCTGTAGAAGTAACTCTATTATACATAACGTTTATTTAAGACTCCTTCCTCCTCCTTCATCAAACAAAAATCAATCAATCTCCCTTAATCCTATTTCAGTATACATACTCTAAACCGATCGGCCCATCCCCAAATAACCACACGTACTGAACCTCCCCCTCCAGGAGGGACACTCCTCGATGCAACCCTCCAAACAACCCTTAATTCTCCTACGAAATAAGGACGATGTTCCGATATACATACATGATTCAATCAAGTTAGGCCATGGCCAGCAAAATCCTTATGACCGGATCGGGACCGCCCACGCTTCCGAATTCACACGAAGGACCCTTATCGAATGTGACCGAATGTAATTGAATGGACATTAAAGGACAATAAATTTTAGGGGAAATGATAAGAACTATTATTGTATGTGTACAGACACAGAAAAATTATGACTAAAAAAAAGTACGTAATATTCAGATCAAGTGGCTTAAATAGACTAGGCGGTATCTGTTTCAAAACACCCATGTTTGGGTAAATCGGATATGATTCTATATTTTTGGATCAATTAGTCCAGAATATCACTAGAAATGATAATTTCACTATGCACATAAAATAAACCGTGGGCTTCACTTTTCATTTAACAAAATGTTGAAAAATCGAGAAATCATTTTATTTCTCCTTTTCGTTCTTATATCTCTGGAACTATTCATTTCAGACAAATATTGAAAAAGAAAAAAAGTTTTGTTCAATTACAAAACTTTTTTCCTCTTCAATATTTGTCTGAAATGAATAGTTCCAGAGATATATAAACGAAAAGGAGAAAAAAAATTAGTTTCTTCTCGATTTTGCAACATTTTGTTAAATAAAAAGTGAAGCCAACGGTTTATTTTATGTGCATAGTGAAATTATCATTTCTAGTGATATTCTAAACCCATTGATCCAAAAATGTAGGATACTATCCGATTCAGCGAACCTAAAACAGATAACGCCTGGTCTATAAAAGTATAGGTATATTTACAAGCATATATTAACTTAAAAATACTTAAATTAAATGTTTTACTTGCACCCAGAATTTTTTTCCGTAGTAAATACTAAACGTTTTGGCATATATGGAACACTACGACAGTTAAGTAAACATTCAATGATTGGTACAGTTACCAAAACTATAACAACGTTAATTATTACTGTAACAACCAGTGAATGTTAACTAAACTTTAATCAAATATTGCTAACTTTTTTTAATGGGTACTGCATTTTTTTAGGTGAATGTACAAATAACTGACTAACGATGTTTTTTACAATTATTGCGAAATGGCTAACACATAAAATCTTTGAAAACTTGTCTTTCTAGTATTTTGAGATCTTTCTTAACACGTTGACTGCGTTTCGAATCATGTAGAACCCGAACCGATTTAGTACAGACTACAGAAACAATAGCGTTTGTATGTATTAGTTTTTTTTACAATTTGGGCAAAGAAGGCAACACAGATAATCTTAAAAAATATATATATTTTTTAAAGACTATTTAGTCTTCCTGGCATTTAGAGATATTTCTTAAAAGGTTTACCTCGTTTCAGGGCATATATAAACGGTTTTTTACAATTCTGGTGGAGGCGCTAACACAGGCAATCATCAAAAAGTAGTCGCTAGAATTTAAAGGTATTTTTTACAGGTTTCCTGCGTTTCGGGGCATATAGGCACTGGAAATCTTTGAAGAAAGTTTTTTTTAGTATTTGGAGCTATTTCTTAACAAGCTGGCTGCGTTTTTAGGTGAATTTCGAAATAACCGAAAAATTAATTTTTTTTACAATTTGGGCAAAGAATCCAACACAGACAATATTTAAAAAAATATTTTTTACAGACTATTTAGTCTTCCTGACATTTAGAGATATTTCTTAAAAGATTTAATGCGTTTCAGGACATAAAAAAATTGCAAACGAGGTTTTTTACAATTTTGGTGAAGGCGCTAACACAGGCATTTAATTTAAAGATATTTTTTAACATTTTTCATGAGTTTCGCGGCATATATGTACTGGAAATCTTTGAAAAATGTTTTTGGTATTTGGAGCTATTTCTTAACACGTTGATATATAGGTACATATAGGCCATAAACTAGTTTAGCACACTGCGGCAACATTTTTTTAAGGCAATGGTTCCTGCGTGATTACTACAGTTTTTTAGGTGAATGTCGAAATAACCGAAAAATTATTTTTTTTTACAATTTGGGCAAAGAAACCAACACAGAAAATCTTAAGAAGAATATTTTTCAAATACTATTTAGTCTTCCTAGCATTTAGAGTTATTTCTTAAAAGGTTTTCTGCATTTCGGGGCATAAAAAAACTTCAACGAGATTTTTTAAAATTCTGGTGAAGGCGCTAACACAGGCAATCATCGAAAAGTAGTCTTCCTAGAATTTTAAGCTATTTTTTATCATGTTTACTGCGTTTAGGGGTATATAGGCCCCGAAATAGTTTAGCATAGACTGCCGCAACATTTTCTAAGAAAATAGCCTTCGTGCTTGATTACTACAGTTTTTTAGGTGTATGTTGAAATAATCGACAAATGCGTTTTTTTACAATTTGGGCAAAGGCCAGCACAGGAAATCTTGAAAACATATTTTTTTGAAGACTATTTAGTCTACCTAGTATTTAGAGTTATTTCTTAGCAGGTTAACTGCTTTTCGGGACATAAAAAAACAGCAAACATGGTTTTTTACAATTCTGGCGAAGGCGCTAACACAGACAAGTTTTAGTCCTAGAATTTAAAGATATTTTTTAACGTTTACTGCGCTTCGGGGCATATAGGCTCTCGAAATCTTTAAAAAATGGGTTTTCTAGTATTTGGAGCTATTTTTAACACGTTGACTGCGTTTCGGTAAATATAGGCCCCAAACTGGTTTAGCACTGAGGCAACATTTTTTTAAGGAAATAGAGTTCCTGCATGATTACTACAGTTTTTTAGGTGAATATTGAAATTACTGACTTTGTTTTATTGCAATTTGGGCAAAGAAGCCAAGGTTTTTTACAATTCTGGTGAAGGCGCTAACACAGGCATCATCAAAAAAACAGCCTTCCTAGAATTTAGAGATATTTTTATAATATGTTAACCATGTTTCGGAGCATATAGGCCCCAAAACGCTTTACCATAGACTGCGGCAACTGTTTTAAAGAAATGGCGTTCGTCCGTAATTGATTACTACAGTTTTTCAGGTGAGTGTTAAAAAAATAATCGATAATTTTGGCAAAGCCGCTAACACAAGAAAAAGTCTTCCTAGTATTTAGAGCCATTTCCTTAATCTAATATCATTTTACCACGTCAACTATTTTAATTTAAAATGCGATATAGACCAGTATTAAAAATTCTTAGCAATAAACATAAACACTAAAAATAATGGTCTTCAACGTCTTTATGATACCAAATAATATTAAAAATTGTTTATTGCGTTATAAACTTTTATCTTGGGCAATAACATTAGCATATATCCAATATGGACATATTTTTAAACATATATGTCAAATAATAAAAATATTTTACTTTTTCACCCACCTTTATTTGTTTGTCTCCATTTTAGCGTATAAAATTCCGATTTAAATATTTAAAAAATGAAAAATTTGGATTTAAGGGGTCTTTCTACCTTCAAATTTTAAAAATATTTGGTTTTAAACATTTTTTTATATAGAAAAAAAATATATAATTGTGAAATTTTGTTGGAATGGTGGTGCCATGATAAAAATAAAAGAGGATAATATTCAGTTGAAGTCCCTATTATGAAAATTATTGAATTTTTTTTGAAAAACGTCAGCCATTTTCATATTTTTTGGCTAAAAAAAAATCTTCTGGATAGGGCTATAGCGACTTAAATACTGAATAATATGCCGTTATTCCAGATACAAATGGCCGGAATAATGGCTACCAGTGTTTTTTGTTTTTTTTTCAACAAAAATTTATGGCAAAAAAATGGCACTTTAAAAATTAAAAAAAAAATCTATTCTTTAAATATACCTACAAAATTTCATATTCTTTAAATATAAACATACCTACATACCTACAAAATTTCACAAATAATATTTTTATTCTTTCTATATAAAAAAAGTTACTAAGTTATTTGCATTAATCTATCATTCATCAACTCTAATTAAATGTAAAAAAATAGTATAAATATATTCTCAAATAAACAATGCGAGACAAGCTACCTATTCCAAATTTTAAATTATTATTTTACGCCATTACCTGTACCATTTAAAAAAATAACTCTGTACAATTTGCGACTGTATTGACAAAAATGACGTAGTATACATAAATTTGAGTAAGTAGTATACATAAATTCGAGACAACATCAATATTTAATTCTGTGGAGATGTATAGAAAGCAGATAGAGAACTATCAATCATTCACTAACACACAGAAAGTTTTCAAAAGGAAAGCAAATTTTCCTTCAATATTTTCCGCTGAATATTTTATATCAATCTAAAGATAGTATGTGTTGTGTTTAGATTTAGATTTTTTTAAATCACTATTTTAAAAAATATTAGAGGACTGGATTTTTATATTTTGGTAGACATACCCTAAACAAACCTAGGTACCTATCTAGTGCTGTAAAAAATGTGGCATGAAAGATACAAGCTAGCCTAGGCTGCCAGATTTTTTAGTATTGGCCTGAAAATACTGGTATCATATATAATTTAGTATTAAATTCGTAGTAAAGTCACCTTCCTGAGATTTTATAATGAACATACCTCTAGATATATATCTATGTTTATATAGTTTATAGTTTATATAGTTTATAAGCTTTATTTTTAAGTTAATTTACAGTGGATAGTAGTTACTACAGTTGTGAATGTGTTAATATATCCACCAAATATAAAAATACATGCCTTTTAGAGTATATTAATGTACTAGTTTCATAACATACATTTTTAGCCCATGAGTAAAAGTTTAGAAAACGAGCTGCTTGCGGCGAGTGCTTTACACAGTTTTTCTATTTTGATCTAAAATTTAAAAAACTTACATTTAAATTAAATTAATTAAATTAAAAACAAATTATATTTTGATATATTTTATAGTCTTCTCTTTTTCACTGAGTAACCAAGTTACAATTTTAACACTGTAAAAAATAACCTAAACACAAAATTTTGTAGAAAATTAAACTTTAAAGCGACGTTGACATTTGCACGGAAAACGTGAAGCGATAGTGTTTTGTCCTCTTGCCAACCCAAAAGAAAAAAAGTACTAACTTTTTATAGGCCTATAAGAACCCAAAATGCGTGTGATTATGAGCTTATAAAAGTCGCAAATTAGATAAACATATTTAAAAAAAAATAAATTAAACATAAGGGATATAAAGTACCTATTTTTCTTATAAAAATACATAATATGTATACTATACTATATTTGACATTTAAAACACTATTTACTAAAACGTGTCCTTTGGTAACGTTGGAAAAATGCAAAACCTAATTTTTTTCTATCCAAATCGCTCAAGAATACAGTTTTCGAAACGATTTTCAGGACTTGCAAAAAGCATTACCGGATCCAGGTTAATAGTAACATTTTTCTTCTATTTTTTGATGAGAAAGCAGCACTCGAAGTTTACCACCTTTTTTTGAAACACCTTGTATAATAAGAAGCTATCCTTTATCAGGACTAATCAGAAGGCTCATGTAGGCGGCCATGGACTTGTAATTTCATTAAAGCCACAAGCATAGTCTAACCCATCAAGCTTTCTTGACGCAGGGAGGACAGGAGTTAGACACAGCAGTTTCACGTTAGTTTACTAGCAGTCAGCTCACTGTGGTTTTCTTAGTGGGGCTGTATGTTTTTTGCTAAGTTGGTGATATTTTGTGTAATTTTCTTTTCCGGAAATGTTAGGAAAGCATTGGTTTGGTAAAAACATACATTTTCTATGCTGAATTAAATTTGAATATTTGTTTTCATACATAGAAAGTCTATAAAAGTATTTTGAATTAATAAAGAAGTAAAGTCACAATTGTGACACCCTGGAGGGTAAGGGATATAAGAATATTGAATATTCAATATTCCACAAATCTGAATACTTATGTTGGCGCCTTCGCCAAAATTGTAAAAAAAATCTACAATTGTTGTTTAGAACATTTTAAAATTGCTATATAGAAGTTTTTGAGGTTCCTGACATTGAATCCGATAACAAAAACTTTCTAAGTCCACCCCACGGGGGTGAGGTGTTGTCAATATTTTTGTCAAAATTGGTATATAACCCCGCCCGGGGGGTATTTTTCGTAAAAATTGGTCTATTAGAGTTTTTGAGGTTGCTGATAGTGACTCTGATAATAAAAATCCATTTATGCGCTGAGTTGAAAATGGAAAAGCTTTTTTACTGGGCAGTTTATTTTCTTTACTTTTTGTTGTTTAAGAGTTTTTGTTAGGGATATGTATTATTATTAAAAAGTTTTTAATTTACATATGTTAATTACAAATGCGATTAAAAAATCTTTAATAAATATATATAAATATTGGAATATGCCCAGCATCTTCTTATAACTTGCAAAACTAGGTATTTAACCTAATTTATGAACTGTCAAATCTAAAGTAGTCAATATCCAGAATAGTGACATGTGTAACAATGACATTTTGTGGTAAAAAACAATGTCTTAAACTATTATATAATGACAGCATTTAAAATTCAGGAATATTAACATTTTCATGCATTAATTTGTTTGTATACAGTTACATACCTTTCTATGCTTACAATACAATCTTACATAGCTTACAAACACGATTGGTTTGGACTTTTGTATAATTTTAATTAAATAATACAAGATTGAAATCACCAAAAACAATTAAATGTATAATTTTTTATCGGCTACTGTAGAATTACAACTCCAACATGTCAAAAATGTATTGCAGAACAGAGGCAAATTCAAATAAATCTTCTATCAGAACATTCTTAGAATATGCATAGCATAATTTCTAACAGAAATTTCTTAGAATTTGCATTAGAAGAATGATATGAGAAAATTATAAGGATAAGTCATGCATATGCATAGATTATGAATTTTAAGCGTAAGTTTTAAGCATAATCGTAGCATATCTGAAAGTTTGTTCTAAGAATATTCCTAACAGAATAATTAGAGAATATTCTTAGATCATCGGTGCTATTTAGGCGTTCTCTACATCCTTTGTTCAATTCCATAATTTTCGTTTACCAATGCTGAGATTGACTTCATGCTCTACCTGCTTAGTTTAGCAAGAACCTAGAACCTGTACTAGTATCTAAAGCATTTGCAAGAGCCCCCAAGGAGGGCAACTTACGAAATTAATTTAAGTCCGCCAACCCCTAGGACTATGGGGGTGGCAAAATCGCCCACTGCTCCCAGCCACCACACAGAAGCTGCCATGTTGGAACGCGTGTGCTAACTTTGTATGGTAACTGTGTGAGTGAATTTCTAGCCAGTGGTGTTACATGGTAATAAATATATATCGTTTCCGGAATTTATTGTAAATATCAGTAATTGAAATTGTTCTATAAAACTTGCTGCCGCGGTATTCCGTTTTGTTTTTAAAATTTATATTGACAAGATCGAGCAAAATTAAAATTACTAAAAAAGCGGTATTGCCGTACTGTTTATTTGAATTGTCACTTAAATCAATACGTCAAAATTAAATTGAAATATGTGAATCTACGGTCAGTGTGTCAAATATTCGTATTTCTTTTTTTTGTCGGATTCCTATGTAAAAAAGCTTTTTACATAAGAATCCGAAAAGAAAAAAATACGAAAATTTGATACACTAACCGAGTTTCTTTATTCAGGGTTACATATTTATTATTATGCCTCGAAAAAGTAGAACTTTATTAAATAATTATAATTGGACATGTACACTGTAAAAAGTAAACTCAATATTCAGTTACAAAGGTATAGGAAATCGGAAGTTATTATCCTATACAATTGTACTTTAATTTTTGTTAAAAACAAGCAACATTTTATGTCCGTCCTTAAATATTAAAGTACGTGACTTTAGAATTATACTGTATTTAACAAAAATTAAAGTACGTTTGTATAGGATCATAACTTCCTATCCATTTGTTACTGAATATTCAGTTTACTTTTTACAGTGTAAGACTTCAAAAAGGTTCCCAAGTTTCTTCTTAGCGATGTATCACAAATACAAAGAAAAACAGAATTCCTTGAACCAAGGACACGTGTCTTCCGATATGTTCAAAGCTATATTCACTTCTTTCAAGGCTTCGTTCGAACTTCGGAGGGGCTCTTGAATTGGTCAAAAATCGTTGAAAATTCGTTTACAGTGAAAATAAGTTTAATTTTCTTGCTCGATGTAAAGGTAATTAGCCATTGGTAAATTTATATGTTGGCTACGCCACTGGTTCGGCCCATACATGTCTTCTACAACCAGCAACACCGCCTGTTCTATTTAATTAGTATTCTGCAACTGTGCTTAATTATGGGGGCCAGGACTCCACCTCCATCCATTATAGCGACAAGAACCGTTACATGTGGTCTAGAGGGCGTCGATAGCCCCCTTAACCCCCGAGGGGGACCCACCCACTTCGCACGATGTCGTAAAACGGTTTAAGTGGCGGCCAAAATTAATTGATTGTTAAAATATGTTAGTTTAGGATAAACATACAATTTTAATTACTTTTATCCAACACCTTCACAAAAACTTGTTTTCAGCACTATTTTAAATATGAAAAGTCAAGTTTTTTCCAAAAGCGACTAAAAATTATCCAATACATCTATATAAAGACTTTCGTCAATTTACCTAAGAAAATTGACATTTTATTCATTGTTTATACGTCTCCCCTAGCAACTTGAAGTAATATTTTTACCACACTCTTTAGAAAAGGCAGTTTTTTCACAAAATACTTACATTTTAGGGATTGGGGTGTGTGCGTTTATTTCGGGATCCCATTTAATTGATCTTACGAGCCAAGGCTAAAATAAACAGTAACAGTGAATTGAAATTTCTTCAATTATAATTTTTTGATCAAGAATTTTATACTCGCGTTCATATTTTTCTTTTGATTTGGTTAGTATATTATTAAAAGTAGCCACTTTTGCTTCTTTTAGAATGTCCTCAGGGAAAAAAGCACTATTTTCATCTTTAAAGTCCAATTTTAATTTGAAAACGACGCCACGCGGTAAAATAAATCTTTATTTTAAACCGTCATACTTGCAAATGTGTAACTTTTTTGTAATTTTATTTTTGGAATATGATTCCCCAGGTCAAAGTATATAAAAAAAGTTCCTTTTTTTATACATCTAGGTCGAAAAATCGCTTTTAAAACAACTATGGCCCTTTAAAAAGGTGCATTTTTAGGAGACAAATGATTGATTTTTGGAAGTACCTGTATATCAGGTTTTTTTTCTTAGTTTTTGATGTACATGCACTCTGCATTATTAAAATATTATTATATATGCAGTGATTCACCCCTCGGTTAATATAATAGCTTAAATTGATAAAAAGTTTTTTTTAATTTAAATAATATTGTTATTACTTTTGAGCAATAATTAAAGTTAAAACAGAGTACGCGAAAATTTCAGACAAAAAATTGTTTTCCACGGACACACTATCTTTGTCGTCGGTCTGTTTTTTATCCGGAGTATTTGTGATGACGATGACGTGAGAACACTTTAAGCAAACCTTAATTTACATACTCAGAGTCCTGGACTGAGATTGTTTTAGTAAAAATTAAAGTGTGATCACTAATAAAGGGGTCTGAGGGGTAAAAACTATTATTAATAAGAATTCCAAATTATATTTCTGAAAATAATATTGGTACTTATGAACACCTGACAGTCACCTATAATACACCGTGCGCCGTCCAAACTTACTGTTTCGAAACAGATGTCTTAAATTGAATAGAAGGAAGCTTCAAACGTTTGGAGTAAATTGGAGTTGATTACTGCTAGTAAATTACTAACATAGAAGTTTAGAAATTTGTAGATTCGTATGGCGGAGAAATGTTTGATAATTATTTGACTTGTTTTAGATGTTATCTTATCACATAGATGAATAATAATAATTTTATTATTAACTATTTTAAATATTTTTTGATATTTTTTTATATTTATTAGTGTTATTATGTTTATGTTGTATACACAAAGAAATAATTATCTAATTCAGTAGTAAATAATAAAACAGCTTATGGCATCGAGTGAAGTAAAATATAAATTAACGTATACATAAAATAGTAACGTCATAGGGGTCCTAACATTTTAATATAATATTAAAAAGATAAAAAAAAAGATTTAAAGAAAGAAGAATATCGAGGGAAAAACGCAATACAATATCCACTGAAAGAGCATAGAGCATAATGATATCTTTCTCTTACTGTGTATTGAGCATAAAATATAACATGAATAGAAACGTATCTTAGCTTTCTTGTACATTAAAATCCCATCTTAAATGTTAATCGATAATGACACCCAAATATTTAACCTTATTTTTAGTAACCCAAATGAAAGGAAATCTCATCGTCTTACTATCTTATTGCCCCAATTAGCGAGACTGGGGTACACACCCAAACAAAAAGTCTTAACCTTGAAAAGTATAAATAAGAGTACGGAAATAAATTATGCCGTCGAGTAGAGCGCGTCGCGACGCTCGAGAAAAACGGGAAGCGTCGAAATGAAAAAGAAGCTCAATGAACTTCGTTACGATGCATTATTCATTTAGAGTACTCGAGAAAACGGTTTAAAGACATTTGCGCGTAATAAGAGCGAAGAAAAATAGACTTGCACGTACCATATTTGCTTGAGATATGAGCGGTCGGCTATTATGTTCTTCGCACCGATACTAGAGGAGTATTTTAGGTTAACTTTCCAAAATTATTTTGTAATTTTTTGTAAAAATAAAAATACCGTCAACCGGGTTTAAGGGAATCACTGGGCTTAAAGTGAATCAAAGGTTCGTTTACAAATATGTTCGGGTGCAGGATCGACCACATAGTACTTATTAGCTTCGAGCCTGCGCGAGTAACTTTTGCTGAATGAACCTTTGATTTACTTTATCCCGTTATTCACTTTACCCCGGTTAACGGTGCAATTAATCAAGGGAGCTACCACCGCGCTGGTAGCTCTAGGCATCGCTACTAACCACCTAAAACATGGTAAAATATGCAACAGGCCTGTTGCCTACTTCGACGTGTCTCCCCGGCAATAATTGTATGCACCAAACTTTCAAAAAAGTCAATCCATCCATCGCAGCATTCATCTTTATGTCTGTTCATCTGATATATGGTTTAATTTTTACATAATTCAAAAGAAAAATGTTTATTGTTTAATTAAAAAAAGGATACTGAACAGATATAAAGCTTTGTTTCGAATTTCAAAAATCTAGATTAAAGCATTCTTGAGTTATCGTGTTCGCAAGATTTCCTGGACAGAACTAGAACCGACTGACTAACATTTTTTTGCTTTTAATCGAAAGATATTAAAGGTTATCAAACGCTAAACAAGCAAAAAAAAATAACGCACAAATACAAGACTTTCCCAAATTTTAAAATTTTAAATTGAGGAAGCAAAATCAACAAAAAAACTAACAAGTTTTATTATTTTTTGATTTGGAAAATTTTGAATTGAATAAAATCCACAAAAAAAAAAATTTAAATAAAAAGGCATTTATGATATGATAATATATATTAAAGATATCTTCCAATAGAGAATTTACAAAAATTCAGTTTAATATAGGAAAGACGCCTAATTTCGGATGGTTTCCTAATTTCGGATAGTAGTGTATTTAAGATACTATCGGTCCTGTAATATGGTAACGGTAGAGATTCTCCCCGTTAAATGACAGCACAATTCGTTGCAAATGGCAAAATTATGGCTCATATTATAGTAAAAAATTGCTTAATGATTAAATTGAGATTAAATTACTTTTTTATTGCAGAATAAAATGTCAAGGAATAAGAAGAAACATAATTTCCCAAATTAGGAACCCTTTTTCAAATGCACAAAAATGCGCAAAGTTTTTTTAACCGTGTTTTTTGGAAAAAATAAAATGTAATAAAGTTGTTTTCATAATAAATCATGGTTCGTTATAATAAGTTGTATGTTATATAAAAAAATATCAAAAAGTAATACCGCCTATTAAATTTTGGATAAATTGTAAATGGTATGGGAGGATTGGTGTAGTGGTCTACCGCGTCTGTACATGACAAGTCTACTAGCCAACTAGCGTGAGTTCGATTTTCACTGGCGCCGATTTGCCCTTTTCAGTTAACTAATAATTGAAAATTGGCTAAGGCCTAAGTGAAGCGGACACTCCCTATAAAAACTCGTTCGAAAGTCAGTATAAGCCTGTGGTTCCCTCTACTACTAGCCACACAAGCCCTGGACTTAGGGAATGCTTAATTAAGTAGAATAGTACGAGGTACAAACATGTAATGTACTGTAATGTATCCGAAATAAGGCGACTTTCCTATATCTTTGTTTTAGTTTTCTTAATCTTTTAAAATTTTACCTTAATTATCTTTTCTTTGTGACACAGAAACCTTAAAGCTTCTTATATAAACCAAGAAAAGTCTTATTACCTTACATTCACTTTGTTCTAAAGTTTTCACGATGTAAAATAGGTTAAAAAGTTGTAAAAAGCGCTGTCTACATTTTTCGCGAAGGAAAGAGAAAATTCTTATTAACTGTCGAGAGTAAATAAATAGTAAATTATCCCCACCCTAGGCGTCGAGACGGCGAATATATTAGACAGACTACACTGGATGAAAAAAATTACTTTTTTATGCATATTGAAATACACCGAAAAAATTATTTTCTTCTGTAGTTTTAGGTTTAGAATATTATGAACAGAGCCCGGGCAATTGCAAGTTATTACTCATCTTTTGTCTTTTTTTTTTAGCTTTTATCATCCATACACTGGCGTTGCGTTGTAGTATAGTGAGGACAGCCTATCGACAGGCATCTTGCGGTCGCTTCTTATCAGTGTTAAATTTACGCTCATGAACAAAAGAACAGCTCTCTTATCCCAAAGTCTGATTATGAAACTGAAAATGTGAAAAAATAGTTTTTAAATAAGCGATGTATCTGCTTGTCCGTCTGTCTGTATGTCAAATTTATAACCTTTAAAAGGAATGTTCCATTAAAAAAAACGATTCAGAATTTTTGTAGTTACTTAAAATTAGGTTAACACTGGGGTACAGACAGGGGTTCCAAGGGGGTGAAAACCAATATTTTTCACAATCTCTTGCCTATTTTAGTAGAACAAAAATTCTTACAAAGTTAATTTTAATATAATAAATATTAAGGTTTATTTTACAATAAAAAAAACAAAATACCGATAAAAATGCCAACAAAAACATTATATTCGTTCATTGATCAACAAAGGCTTTTTGCCTCAAAACAAAAGATTTTAAAATTGGTAGAGCGACCCCCCACCTATCTCAAAAAGTTGTATATTTCATTGATCCAAAAAAAAAGTTGTATATATATTATGGAGGTGAGGACCTTTTGTTTTAGACATTAACTTTTTTCTCGAGAAAAAAGTTATATTTTTAGGCTAAAAAAAGTTGTAATTTTTGACCTTCTCCCCCTTCACAAAATCTTCTTCAATAAGGCCCTGATAAGAAGTCTAAAATTTCAAGTCAAAAATAATCTAAATGGTCATCTCCGAGATAATTACAATTATTTGTTGTCAATAATTTTAATTTAAAAAAAAAATCTTTCCAGTCTAACTGAAACTCTTTTATCGAAGCATTTTTATCAGGTCTGTGTTAATGAAAACTGAGTCAAGGTTGGCGGTGCAATTAAAAATCGATGTCGACTCGACTGAAAGTTTTCTTTGCATTTCTTTTGTTATACTTTCGTTCATTCTTCGAGGCGAAGAACCCATTTAGCGCTTTTGCAATTTTGGCGAAAGCGCAGCCGTAATTTATACAATGTTCCCTGAGTGTCAAAATACCTCCCCCCCTTTTTAAAATGTCTAAATACCCACATAAAATTTTAAACACGTAAATAACATAACCCAAATATGTTTGTGGTATAAGCTCCCTTAGGGGTTATTTCTCGACATATGTTCCTTTGGTGGTTTTTCAGGTTTTGTGATGTAGAATCATCCCCTTTATTTGATGTCAAAAGACTGGAAACACCGTGTATAACTGTATACTTAATATTTTAAATAGCTATAAGTATACTCATCTCCTTTCACGTCGTATCTATTAGTAGTGCACTAATTAATGCAGCCAATACCTGCAGGATCCTTTGTTTACTCCTGCTTACTAGTTTCTCCCTTCCCCCACATGCCCATCCCCACCCCGGAACAATAAAACCAACATTCGGAGCCTAGCTCGCAGCAAACTTTAATTAGTTGGTGAAGTAACTCCTTATGCAGGGCTAAAACTATGCATTGTGTGTTAAACTTGCTTCTGTCTTATCATTGTTACGTTGACGGCGCATAGTGGATGGCAAACAATTCCAACCATCGACATTTTGTCCCACAGACTTTGTCCCACATCAAATGCACCCCAGACCAATTTTGTACCAAAGATTTTTACACTAGAAACCATTGTAATATTTTACGTGGGTTAAAATATATAATTTTTTACAAAAATTATGGTAAAAAATATAATACTGTAGTTTTATTTGCCGAATTAACTTATTGTTCTGTAAGTTTTGCATTATTTACCATAACTGTGTAAAAAATACATATCTTTACTTGGGTATGCTAATTACCCAAATAAGATATTTTAAATTTTACAGCAATTTTACAGCAACTATTTCTAGTGCGATCACGATATGATTTTAACCATATACCAGGGGCGCTATTTCAATTTTTTTTAGGGGGGGAAGAAGATTTAGATAGACTAAAAATTTAAAATATCACCATACCTAAAGATAAAGGAGGCCTGGTCCCTTCAATCTATTCTAAACTTATTAATAATACATATTATCGTTGCATTTTCTAAATCAAAAGCACCACATATGTGCACATGCTCCCTTTGAATGTTTTTAGTAGTATTTTTTATAAATATATATGTTCTTAAAGTTAAGGGGGTAG
>CAUEHQ010000560.1:0-48753 GCA_958510825.1 Brachypterus glaber
AGGGGATACTAGGGTCGACGAAACTAAATCTAATAATAAACTTTTTTTTACTTCACCTCGGGGGGTGGGGGGGTGATTATTTTAAATGTTTTTGGTAAACAATGGTATATAGGGGTTGAAACCAGGTTTTTAAAGTTACTAAAACTGAATCTTGGAATAAAAAAATCTAAATCCACCCCCCGAGGGGTAGTTTTTGTTAAAATTGGGGTTTTTCAGCTATAGCTGAAAACTGATTCGTAGAATAAAAAAAATTACTGCACCCCCTGAGGGGTGTATCAAACTTGTATGACAAATTTAAAATCTGTAGCCTAAAGTGTTATCGGGCTTACGAATTTTCCGAAAGAAACCTACCGACAATTTTCATTTTGCTCGAAAAAGATTTTTTTTCGATATAAAATGTCACAAAACGCAAAAAAGCAACAAAAAAAAATAAATATTTTTTTTTGCACGAATACAAGGCTTTTCAATAAAAACAAAAAAAAACTGCTGCCAACAAAATAATACTTTTCCCTATAGGCCTACGTTCATTAAAATCAAAAACGAAAAAATAAAATAAAAAAATTAGTTTTTCAAAAAAAAATTCTTTTTTCGTTGAACGAAAAATAAATTGAAAAAAAAAATTTTTGAAAAAAATTACAGGCATTGAATATATTTTTGTTTATAGTTCTAAACTTTGAGAATATGTTTTTTATTTATAGACTGGAACTATGTTTGTTAATTTTTTTTATAGACAATTTAAATGTTGTTTAAGTTGGTTTTCCATTAGCTTTAAGAACGATTTTTTGTCTAAACAAGTAATTGATCCGCTTCACCCCCCTCATGGGGTGAAGTGGATCAACCTTTAATAAAGAAGAACTGAAATAAATGATAAATTTTTCTCAAAATGTTCAACGTATAGCTGAATAGTAAGCTTATATTTTTTTCACATTTTTTGTTCATAGATACATTTAAATATTTAAAGAAAACTGATATTTTTTATGCGCTTCACCCCAGATTACGGTAATATTTTAAAAAGGTTTCGAGAAAAAACGTAATATACTATCCACTTTAAAGGCTCTTTTTAACAGAAAATTTCGTTGTATTTTTAATACTGAATGTTATTTGTTAATACAAATCTTTTATTTATATCACCACCATTGGTATTTAATACTTTACTAGTGATATTAAATACTGCAGTGTGTGTTGTATACAAAATGTTGTCATACTAACATAGAGACGGTGCTGGTACGTTTGGCTCCCCACGCAACTTGTTTTTATTAATACTGTAACATTTGGTAAATTATATCACAGTTATAGTTTCGTATACTTTAAGTTGTAGTTATTGTGTTATTGATCTAGTTTAAAGTATGCTACTATTTAGTAAAATGACAATCGGTAAATGATACCAAAATTTTGATTAGTAATAATACAGAGAAAAGTAAAAAAAGGATCGATTATTTTGTCAGTGTGTCATTCATTGTGTGTGGTTGAAATATTTTTATTATTACTAATCATAACTTTGTTATTATTTACCGATTGTTAATTTTTCTGAATACTGTAACTTACTTTAAACTAGATCAGTAATACAACTTAACAACAACTCAAAGTATACCATACTATAAGTGTGATATGCTTTACCAAATGTTACATTAATTTATACTATAACACGCTAGTATTAATAAACACATGTTGTGTGTGGGGATTCAAATGTACTAGCACGGTCTCTATGTTAGTATGACAACATTTCGTATACAATACACACATTGCAGTATTTAATATCACAAGTAAAGTATTAAATACCAATGGTGGCTATATAAATAAAAAATATGTAATAACAAATAACATTTAGTATTAAAAATCCAACGAAAATTTCTGGGTGTATACCATATGGTATTCCATATGGAATGCATGGAAGCATAACATATCTTCACGGCTTGTTCAAACAGTATTGCCACAAAACTAAAATATGTATTCATATGGGCGTTTTAAATGTTATTTGCCCATTTTTAGTTTTAGCTTGGATAATACTGTTACGTGACTATAACAAAAACCATAAGGATATTTATATATTTATATTTATAAGTTTTTATACAATAAGTTAGAAAGGGCACATATTGTCTATTGTAGTTTTGAGGATAATGGTGATTTTAGAAGTAAACTTACCAGGACTGGATAGAAAGGGACGCCTTTAGAAAAAGGTAGGAAAAACTATAGTTTTTTCCACTTAGAAAAAATCCAGAAAAGTCAATAAAAAGACTTTTACTAATCATTAACCTTAAAAAAAATGCCCAAACTTTTAAATATTTTTTGTATAAAAATGATTTTGGGCGTTTTAAGGTCGCTGACACCGAATAATTATCGTTAATGTGAGAGTTGATAATTTTTAAATTTTGACAAACATTTCACGAGTCACGATATCTGATTCACCCCACATTATAAAATTTTCAAAATTAAGTTAAATTTCTGTCCAAAATGCGACGATTTGTTTTGTATAAAACTACAATCTACCAAATTTACCCCAAAAGCCCAGGGAAAATGGCATGCGTGCAGTCCTTCACTATAATTGATCTAGCAAGCGAGGGCATCGTTATTCTGTCGAAATACCTTAGAACTATACTCTCACGCATAAATCATGGTTTTTCTGAACATCGATGAATTTTGCTCTCCAAAAAAGGTATTCTTTTAAGGAGAACTGACCACAGCGCCCCCTATGTGTTGAAATCAAAACATTTTTTTTTTATAAAATTATAGTCACTCATGAGGGTCATATGTTTTCCAAATTTTAAATCAATACATTTTATAATGATAATGTTATACAAGAATTAAAAAATAGGCCTTTTCTGACAAGGTATGATGTTTTGGTACCTGGGTGCTAAATCTTGGGCTCGATTAAGGGAAAAAATAGCAATAATGTAAACTTGCATGTGGGAACGCACAAAAAAAAATCAGGCGATTTAAAAATCTGTTGCAAAAAAAAACGTGTGAAAGAACTGCGAAATTATAGTTAAAGATTAATTATCGTGTTGAGAAAAAAAAAGATATACTCGGATGGACAGTATAAATAAATAAATAAATAATTAAATAAATAAACAAATAAATAAATAATTTATTTCACCATCAATGATACATAAAGTAGATATGGTAAGTCAAAAAAAAACATAAAAAACAAATTATTAGGAGTTTGGCGAACCCGTGCATTATTTTTTTTACTGAATTATGACCAAAAATTATGACAAAAAATTAGAAAAAAAAAACATTAAAAAAAGTCATATTTGATTAATAGGTCACCGTGCGTTAATCTTTTAAACGCCGTTTTAGGGAAATACACGACCTCACCTCACCTTGTTACAATACAAAAGTAAGAACGGTTAAAATATAAATACATGAACTACAATACATTCATACATAAATAAGAATAATTAAAAAAAAAAACAAGAAAAAAATTCAACAAATATTAGTTTTAAACTAAAAATTCATTAATTCTGTAAAAAACTTTATCAATGAGATATAATTTGACAGACTTTTTAAACAAATTATAGTTTTCTATGTTTCTTAATTCGACTGGCAGTTTATTGTAAAACGTAAGCAACAATATGCAGGCGATTTGGGAATTCTAAGGTTATGTCCCTGTCTTGTAGTATGATAATGTACATCTGAGTTTATTGAATATATCAGAATTTCTCTTTACAAATAAGACACACTTAAACACAAATATACTCGTTACCGTTAACAATTTGTTTTCCCTAAATAATTCCCTACAAGTGTCTGTAAGGCTTTTTAATCATTTTTCAATTTAACAATGCGCTGTTAAGTTTTTTACAACTTGTGTCAACATGATCATTCCAGGTAAGATTTTCATCAAATAGTGTACCAAGAAATTTGGTAGGCGCACTAAAACTTAAATCAGGTATGATGAAATTCTCAGGAAGATCTTTCCTTTTAAAAAACTTTAATGCCACAGTTTTGGATTTATTAAGAATAAGTTTGTTACGTTGACACCATGACTCAAAATCGTTTATAACGTTAATTATAATATTATACAACTCCAAAGGGCAGGTACATGAAATAAGTATTATCGTATTATCCGAAAATATGACAACCAGAGCATTTCTGATATAATCAGGAAGGTTGATATAAATCAAAAATAATAGAGGCCCTAAAATAGAGCCTTGTGGACTCCTAATTTAGAGAAAAATATTTTTGATCTTCTTCTTCCATTTAAATTAATAATTAGTTTTCTAAATTTCATATATGAATATACCCAGCTACAAATATTTTTAGGAACTTCAAAAGATTTTAATTTAGTTTGTAAATAATCTGGACATACTGTGTCAAAAGCTTTTGATAAATCAAACTGGAGGCACACAACATACTTATTTAGGTCTAGCTCTGAATAAACAAAATTTAAAAGCTGGCATGGGGCTTTTTTCTTGAATTTTCCTTCACGAAAACCATGTTGTGTTTTTGATAACATATTGTTGTCCTCTAGATAGTGTTTAATTTGTTGAAATACTATTTTTTTTAAATCCTTGGAGAAAGAACTTAAAATAGATATTTGTCTATAGTTATCTACATTTTTAGTACTACATTTTTTATGTAGAGGTGTTACCAAAGCAGTCTTGAAAATATTGGGGAAATGATTATGTTTTATAGATTGGTTTTGACCTTTTTTTTGGAACGTAAAAGGTTTAATAATTAAATCTAGAATTTTACTAACTACTTTAATAAACATGCCATCTTCTCCACAGGAATTTTTGTTTTTAAATGAAATTATAATCTTTTTATAAACTTCCCATTTTTGTGCAGGTCTTGATCTAGAAGCAATGGTAAATTATTTTATTTAATCAAATTATTTGTTTACATAAAGCTGATATTCTAATAACTAATTAGTTACACGTGGCACGAATACAACGACCCTAGGGTATCTTCAATCTCACCAACATCCATAGTATCAGGGGATGTCTACATATTATTTTACGAACATCTTTAATTTTAAAAATCCTCTTCAAAGGGTGGTTTTTGATCATCTTGTTCGTTAAGTTAAATCCAAAATGACTATTTCTAGTTTCCTCAGCTATATTAGCAAAGACTGACCCAAATACATTGACAATATCTAACTCATTTTCAATTAACTTAGAATCATGGGTGATTTTTAAAATTTCTTTGCTTTTTTTCTTATGACCTAATTTATTGTTAATAATTCCCCAGGTAGTTTTTTGTTTATTATTGCTATTATTATTCTTTAATGAGTTGTATTCCATTTTGGCATTTTTAATATTATATCTATATTTGTATTTAAAAAAATTGTAATATTTTGGAGTAACTATATTTTGGCGTAAAAGGCTGAACATAAATTTTTAACTGAAATCCTTCATTTATTATGGTTTGATTTAACCACCCCTTGTCATTTTTAGGATTAAATATAACTTTTTTAATACGAACTGGACAGGAAACATCAAAACTCCATTTTATCGTTTGAAAAAACGATATTGTTTACAATTTAACTATTTTGATGTAAAGTATAAATGTAAAGCTGAATGTTGCTAAAGTTTTTTTTTACGAATTAAGATATTAGATTAATTAAAATTAAATAATTGTTTATTATCTTTATTAAGGAAAAATGTGTCCTACAATACCGACAATTGGGTTGTTTTTCTTCCGATCGTTCTCATATAAAATAGAATAGGGTTGCAGTAATTTATGGCGTTTCGGGTATATTTACAAAAGAATTTGATCCTATTCATTGACAAAATTAATTTTATTGGGATTTGTGTGAAAGAAATTCTAGATGGATTAAAATATTTTCATTTATACTGCAAAATAATGTATCGTGAAAGAATTTTTTTTGGAAATATCCCAGATTTTGAGTAAAAATTTCCAAAACGTGGATTTTTTTTTTCGTCCGTCCCTCTACCCTTTAGATGCCACAGTATCTTGTTTGCACATAATTGCTTTGATAGCTGTAAGGCATTTCATAGTTTGGATCCGCACTTTTTAAAATGTATGGATATGCGAGGTTGCATAGATGACTGGTTCATTTACTTTTATCTAAATAAAAGGTAAAATCAGTAAAACACTTTCCAAATTGTTTGATCAAACCCGTGTAAGTTCCACGGTGGATCACCGCAAGGTAGGATACTGGGACCTTTGCTGTTCCTAATTCTGTAAATGATCTAACATTTTACATTAAATTTAACAGTATTTTTATTATATATATTCTAAACGATTTTAAAATCATTTGATGTTTCAGGATTATGCGTTATGGTATAGCGTACTATAACAAATTCGAAAAATTAAAATGATTGGGGTGGCATTTTTTCTTTTTTTACCTAAAAAAAATCGTGTGAAGTTACACAACAATCAGAAAAGGCCAAAATAAGAGAAAATCTTTTTTTTTAAGGATCTTTTACTTTTTTTGGCCTTGCGGAGCATCAATTTATTTTCTGATTGATGTGTAACTTCTCGTAATTTTTTTTTAGGTAAAAAAGAAAAAATGCTAACCCAAGCATATTAGTTTTTAAAAAGTTTTATATATGCTATATAAAGTACGCTACAACCTATTATGTGTACATTGTGAAAAAACACAAAATTCTCACACAATTTAACCGGAAATTTGCTAAATATAGTAAAATCCCGGCTAAATTCCAGTACCAATACACGGTGTATTTGAAATAGCGTAGGAAATTTTAACAGGTGATTCTACATGATTAAATATGAAAAAAAGTTCCTATAAACATATGTCTAAAAATGCGTCATAAGGGAGCTACGCCCCTTTGAGTGGCTAAAAAAATCGGTTTTTATTTAATAACTCAGGAAGCCTTTGAGATATATCAACGAGGTTTTGCACGTCAACTAATCCTACCAAGGCCCGTTTTTATGTGTTATTTTCATGTACTTATTTCAACTAGGGGTGTGCGAAACGGGGGGGGGGCTTATCAGTTTTATGTCCAAAACTTTTTTCTGTGTAACTTTTTTTTGCAATTTTATTTTTGAAATATGATTCCTCAGGTCAAAATACATAAAAAGGTACTTTTGTTGTAATACTGTAGGATTAACCGTTTTCGAGAAAAATTCATTTGAAGGTAAAATTCCACGGTTCGAGGACGAAAAATTAAATACTAAAATGTTGAAAACCAAAATTTTAATGATGCAGGGCGAATGTACATTAAAAACTAAGAAAAAAACCTCATATACAGGTACTTCCAAAAATCAATCCTAATGGAGCTATGTTCTCCTAAATATGTATCATTTTTAAAGGGCTATGGTAGCTTTAAAAGCGTTTTTTCGACCTACATGTATGGAAACTTTTTTTCTTAGTTTTGGATGTAGAATAACATTGCATCATTAAAATTTTGCTTTTCGACATTTTAGTATTTAATTTTTCGTCCTCGAACCGTGAAATTTCACCTTCAAATGAACTTTTCTCGAAAACGGTTAATCCTACAGTATTACAACAAGAGTACCTTTTTTATGTATTTTGATCTAAGGAATCATATTTCAAAAATAAAATTGCAAAAAAGTTACACAGAAAAAAGTTTGGGACAAACAACTGATAAGGCCCCCCCGTTTCGCACACCCCTGGTTTAAATAAGTACGTGAAAATGACATACAAAGATGGGCCTTATAAGGAATAATTCACGTGCAAAACCTCGTTAATATATCTCAAAGGGTTCCTGAGTTATTAAATAAAAACCGATATTTTTAGCCAATTTCAAAGGGGCGTAGCTCCCTTATGACGCATTTTTAGACATATGTTTATAGGAACTTTTTGTCATATTTTATCATGTAGAATCACCTGTTAAAATTTCCTACGCTATTTCAAATATACCCTATATAGGTAAAATCAGAATTCCGAGACGAATGAGTGAAAATTTTGGTCGTTTTGGTCTTTCTTTTTTTTAAGTGTACTAAAAAGCGCTTCTTACGTTACTTTGATGTATAAAAGGACACGGTAATTTACATTTGCGAAGGGACCTAATAAAATTAAGTGGATTTATCGATTAAATTACACTTATGGGCGGATTAGAAACCCAATATTAAGTTTGATCTACTGAATCAACATCACTAGGGTGTTACAAAATTTAATTTTTTTAAAGGCGATTATTTGTATAGTTAAACAAAATAACCTAAAAGATATTATGTGACCATTGCCAAAAATACATAAGATCAAAAACCTTCATATAAATGTTTTGGTTATAAATTTCTGAACAGTTTTGAAAATACTAGCCCATATTTGATGAAATACTTAGAAGTTTTCAGAATCTGTATGGGAAATTTTAAGCAAGCGGAATCAAGGGGCAAATAGGGACGGAGATTTACGTTCCTGTTTATTTTTAGTCTTCCCTAAACACATCTTTGCCGTATTTATTTTTAAGCTGAATACATTTTTTTTTAGTCAACTGCGAAAATCAAAAATATTGAGATCCATAATTTAACGTATAGTTATAGTGAAGAGATATTATTTTAATAAAATCATACTTTTAGTCGTCATTCACATTGTTTTTTAGTTGTCAACGAACTAGTTTGAAGTTTATGCCTTTTGTTATCCACTTCTTTGTCATCCTAATAAAAATCTGAAATTACACGGTATAAAAATGAATGTAGAATTATATAAAAATACCCTAGTAATTTTTTTTAAACTTTGTTTAATTCATGAATTTGTGCAAATGTGTGTAAATAATTTATTGCAAAATATTAAATTAATTAAAAATTACACAAAATTACAACAATAATGTAAAATTTCTTAAAATTACATACTTACACTGATTTACACCTATTAGCAATTACGGACCATGCAATTTTACAGATAATTTTTTAACGTTTTTATCGAGCAATCATTTAACAATATTTCTGACCTCGTGTTTATTGCTGTCCAATCATATTACAATTATATCGGAAATTTTCTACTAGAAAATGCTAGTTAGAAACGCTGTAATATTTTAAAAATATTTTTCTGTTTTTTTTTCTCGTTCTTTATATAAAAATTATATGTAAAATATAATTTTTGAATGTTTAATTTACTATTTATTATTCTCTGAAGAAGATTTTACATGTAGGAATATTAAGATAAGTAATAAAACGTTTTATATCATTTTGCGATGAAAAAATATAAAAATTGGTTTGGACATATTATAAATCGTTAAAAAATAATCTTCCGAATTACACACTATTCTTCAAATTATAGGGAAAAATTCACAGTTTTCATTAAAATTTTCTGTCTAAGGAAATAACTACCCCAGAGGCATCTGCAGGGCGACGCCCCGGTCGTAGTTATTTCCAGCCAGCAAATTTTCATGAAAACAGTGAATTTTTCTCGCATAATTCTCAGCCTCTTGTGTAATTGTATCTTACATATGGGTATTTCTGTACGAATCCATACCACCTTGGTGATTGAATGTCACGGATTTTCGTTAAACTTTTTTTATATAATCACCATTCTAATACTAAAAGCCTTATGCAAAAAAAAAGAATTTAAAAAAAAATTTTGGCTGACATATGATTTTTTTTAAATTTTGTAATTTTTCAATTTTTGACGATAAAGAAAACAGCTTTATTTTCAAATTATTACTATAAGTCTGACAATTTTAATCCAAATTTGATGAAATTTGGTGCACCCATGTAAACTTAGATGACAATCTTGAATTTTTTATAATTTTTTTTTAATAGTGGGTTTCTGCTCTTCTTCTTGAAAAATATTTTTTTACGTTTTTTTATAACTATGTTTAACCCGATTTTTCGTAAAGTGCTCCACCTACGATTTTTCTCAAATTTTGGTCAAATGTACTTCTAAGTGTCCTTTTTTCAATGACGTAAAATTTATTCTGGGCAAATTAGGTTTACTATATATTTTAGCCATTTTAAATTTTTACGACAATGAGGAAACAGCTGTTTTACAAAAAAAGGCACATATTATTTTTTATATGTTTTTAATAGTTTAGGTCAAATGCTTCATTTTAGGACAAAAACAAAATAATTAATTGTTGGTTTTTTTCAAAAAAGTCCACAATTTTATTACTTTTTTATTTATATATATTTTGTAGGCGTTTTTTTCTGGTATAAACGATAGCTTACGTTAAATACTAAGTCTTTAACATCAAAAACTATTTTTATTTTTTTTTTAACACAATATGTTTTTTGGTTTTGTTTTTGATCTTAAAAATGCCTGAAAGTTGGTAAACTGTCAGAGTAAGAAACTTTTTTTTGTTATAAATCTTTTTTTAATTCGCAGCTCAGAGAAAAGTTTTTTATGCCGGGGATAAATCCTTAATAAAAATTAATTTAAAAAATATTAATTTATTTAACATACTAATTCTTTATTTACAATTTATTTATGTCTTATTATTTAACTTTTATACAAAGCTTATCAAAATCTTTTAAATTTTTGTGAAGCGCATCCATCGCTAAAATATAATGAACTATTTTTTATTTGCTTGTATTCCAAAGTGACATTGTTCGGTTAGAACTGTTAAGTTAAAAGTGACAATTTTGTTAATAGTTTGTCTTTTGTTTTACTTCGGCGTTCCCTTTTGGAAAATTGTATAGCGGTTGTGCTTGAAAAAACAAAAACAAAATTTTGTTGGCGCCTTATGGAAAATTGTCAGAAAACTGACAGAACCGAATTAAAACTAATTTTACCTATTACTTTTACCTTTTTGTGTTAAAATAGGTTTAGAAGCGAAAAAAAAAATAGCGTATGACGAGGAATATATCTCAATCTCTGCATGCGACCGAGCAATTTTTTTTAAGGATTTATCCCCGGCATAGAAAACTTTTCTCTGAGCTGGGAATTAAAAAAAGATTTATAACAGAAAAAAAGTGTCTTACTCTGACAGTTTACCAACTTTCAGGCATTTTTAAGATCAAAAACAAAACAAAAAAACATATTGTGTTAAAAAAAAAATAAAAATACGTTTTGGTGTTAAAGACTTAGTATTTAACGTAAGCTAACGTTTACACCAGAAAAAAACGCCTACATAATACATAGAAAAAAAAAGTAATAAAATTGTGGACTTAAGCCTTTTTTGAAAAAAACCAACAATTAATTATATTGTCTTAAAATTAAGCATTTGACCTAAACTATTAAAAACATATAAAAAATAATATGTGCCTTTTTTTGTAAAACAGCTATTTCCAGCACAGTTCCTCATTGTCGTAAAAATTTAAAATGGCTAAAATATATAGTAAACCTAATTTGCCCAGAATAAATTTTACGTCATTGAAAAAAGGACACTTAGAAGTATATTTGACCAAAATTTGAGAAAAATCGTAGGTGGCGCACTTTACGAAAAATCGGGTTAAACATAGTTATAAAAAAACGTAAAAAAATATTTTTGAAGAAGAAGAAGAAGAAGAAGAGCAGAAACCCACTATTAAAAAAAATTATAAAAAATTCAAGATTGTCATCTAAGTTTACATGACGGCACCAAATTTCATCAAATTTGGATTAAAATTGTCAGACTTATAGTAATAAATTGAAAATAAAGCTGTTTTCTTTATCGTCAAAAATTGAAAAATTACAAAATTTAAAAAAAATCATATCTCAGCCAATTTTTTTTTTTTAATTCTTTTTTTTGCATAAGGCTTTTAGAATTAGAGTGGTGATAATATAAAAAAAGTTTAACGAAAATCCGTGACATTCAATCAACAAGGTGGTATGGATTCGTACAGAAATACCCATATTGCTTCTACTGGAAATTTAACCAATCTATTTTTTTTACAGTACGATAAACAATTAACATTTTTTCTCTCTGTATGCTCCTATGCGGAAGATGCGCTTAATAATTGAGATTTTTCTCCCACATGCATCCTATTTCCTTAAAAAAATCATTTAATAATAATTATAATATTATTAATATTTTAATTTACAGATGCGTTCCTGGTTTAATATATTTTTAATTGAAATGTAATTTAACGGTTTTCTATTATTACTCGTAATAACTATCGAGAAACCGCTGAATTAGTTACTTCTGGTCCAGAAATTATAGATAATACAATAATAATTTTAATGGTATTATACAATAATATTCTACCGTCGTAAGCTTAAAACCCTTAAGGCCAGCTTACTCCAAAAAAATCTCTTATATGGTCTATTTCTAGCTATTGGTCTATAAATACGACTCGAGTCGAAAAAATATACCACAAACATCACCTTAAAGAGTAAACAAAACACTTGTCTAGACAGCGTTGCCGCTTGATGACAAATTTTTGTAAACATGTATTATTCGTCCTTACAGTTAGAAAGAGAAAACAAAACACTTTAAGGGAATAACATAAGATCTGGCAAATTGGCAGGGTATCAAAATGCCGATTCTCTATCCCTTAAATATCCTGCCCAAAAGCTGCGCAAATAGGTAAATTCCTTTACAGGGAGGGATTTAACTTATGTGGTTGCCTTTCTCCAAAAATGAAACCATGAACGCAGCCCTGCGCATGTTTATTGCATTTTCTGAAATATCTCGAAACGTTTTTGTGAAGTCAGGTTTTATGCTTATGACGGCAGTATTGCCCGACGCAAATTACCATACCGCATTATACGCAGTTTGAATAATTTTTTCAGTATCAATTGCGCAATTTATGCATTTCAACCTCATTCAATTTTTTTTTTCGATTATTTCATACTGATTAAAAATTTGGCAAGACTTCAAATACGTAACGCAAAATTTTGCAAATTTTTACCCCTTACCGCTTCGTAACGCTGAGACTTACCCTCTATAGATAAGAAATTTTTGAGTGACAAAACCAACGGTTTTTATTTCTTTAAAAATGATTGAAAGCCCCACCCCTCGCTCACGTAACGCACAGCTTTAAGCTGTGGCAATGAGCTACATATAAATCTATTTTTAACTTGCCAGTCATATACATTTTATTTGTTACATTTAGATTAAGCTATTTTCGTAGTTATACACAATAACTCTGGGACCAAGGGGTAAGAACAGTCTTTGAAAATTGCCTTTGACATATGTTATACTCAATTTTTTAAAGAAATGAGAATTTATAACATGACATTTTGATTAAATGAAAATTCTTTCGACTTTATAGTATTGACATATATCAAATGAACTTTTTAAAGTATGTTTTTACCCCTTGGCCTACTGAATAATTGTGTAAAACTGTAAAAATAGACTTCACCATCTCTTTGGAGCTTCTAGCACCCAAAAGAACCCGATATAGGACCTGGTCATTTACGAATAGCTTAATTTGAATGTACTTTAAAACATAATATATATTATATAAAATACAGCTGGGAGAAAATTATGAAATAAAAATGGTCACTAGCTCTTAGCCAACGAATAAAATACTGGATACGTGACATCAAACGTAAGCTTCTGGTTAATTTATTGGTTCGAATCGCGCGCATGCGAAAACAAGGTATTTACCTGTACACATGCAGAAAACTGACACCAAAAATTCACATTGGCGCAACTTTTGGTAATGATTGCTAAAGAATCTCCATGTAAATAATTTTGTAAGTTTTTTATCGTACAACGAAAAATTATTATGAAATTTTTTGTTACTGCCCCCTCCCTGTGAGCCGAATCGGCGCCACTGATTGCTATTTAATAATCGCAAAACTAAACAATAATAATAATTATTAATTATTTTTATCTCAAATTACATTTTCTTAAAACTTGTTATCATAAACAAACTTTTTTATCATATTTTAGAACAATTATTTCCATAATTTAAAGTGAAATTATTACCAAAAATCGTTCACTCCAGCATACCTGTTGCTCAGGTAAAAACCGCATTTTTTCATCTTTCGATGCACGAAGTGAATCACATCTAGTGAAGCCTCTTGGTTCAAACTTACAATCTTCTAACAAGTTACTTTTTTTTCGTTCTTCCGCATTTTGATATAAACGCACCTTGGACATGTAAAGAATTGTATAATGCCTGGATTGCACAGGGTGGCAGTTAAAAAAAAGTGCGCGCCATTAGGCTGGTCCAAAAATTTAGTATTGTTTTAATCTTTCTAAAAATGTGTCAAAAGGCTTTGATTATGTTGATGTGGACCAATGTCCATAACCTATATTCTATGATTAAAAATGTCAGTTTAATTTACAGATGGCCTAAGATCTTGATATAAAGATTTTCACGAAAACAGGGAAATAGATATACAGAGCGGTCCAAAATTCACCCCCCCCCCCTCTTAACTTTTGAACGAGTTTAGATATCGACTTCAAATTTAGAACTCTTAAATAAGACAACTTAAACTATCTTTAAGCATATATTTGATACTTTTAGCTCTTAAAATGTGGGCAGGGGGGCATGGGGCGACATATTTTTAAATGGAAAGGTGGGTCGTGTGATATATCATTTTATAGCTTATAAAATTCTCTATTTAACTGTATATTTTTTATTTTTTTCAACATTTTTTTTGGCTTTAAAATAGGGTTGAAAATGGGTATTTTTGTCAAAATTTCTCTAAAAAATCCAAACCCCCATGCCCCCCTGCCCACATTTTAACAGATAAAAGTATCAAATATATGCTTAAAGATAGTTTAAGTTGTCTTATTTAGGAGTTCTAAATTTGAAATCGATATCTCAACTCGTTCAAAAGTTAAGGGGGGGGGTGACTTTTGGACCGCACTATATAGTTTGTGTATTCATCACGAGTCCAAACCAAGTACATGTTCGACGCACTCAGCGTCCCTTTAAGGGAACAACAGCGGCAAAAAAGGTTTTATTGTGTTTTTAAAACCAGTTTAACTTAAAACCTGAATTAAACAGATAGTCGTCGAATCAAAATGGGTTATTTTTAATTTAAACTCGGTGTAGTCATTATAATCTTGGTTTAAACTTTGGTAATGCAACTGAGGAAAATTCTTAATGTTGTCGATATATTCTAGATGTTTTTCTAGCTCCGACAATCTATTGTTGACTCTTTCATTGTCGCTTGTGGGATTCCATGCGTCTATTTAGTCAATAAGTGTAATTTTTAGGTTTTTAAATTCAAGATTTGATCTTAGTGGCTTCAAGAGTGGTCCCCCCTCGTCGAAGACCATGCCATCTTTTTCGTATTATGAATAAACGACGTGGTGTCTCTCCTCCAGAAAACGTAAATAAACAACAGAACATCGGCGAACCAGTCTTCCACCGACTTTCAACTGTTTCGCGTTCAGCGTGACGTGTGTGTTTTGTTTGTGAGATATATAGATATCAAAGTGTATACCGTGCGGTAGAGGCTCATCGGTAGGGTCCTTATGCGCGATTATGCCGGCTCTTGTTTTTTTTTTTAATTTTCTGAAAAATGTATGAATTCCATAAAAAGTCCAAACCAAAAAATAATTTTTCATATTATATTATCTTAGCTTTTTTTATTTTAGTAAACAGACTAAAGCAACATTAAAAGCTAGAGCCGGCATTAGGGTGCATCATCTGCCCCCCTAAATACTAAAAATATTTGTAAAGGGAACGTTCAACTATTAAGGGCCACTTGCACCAATGATGGTTTAACCTTAAACTTGGATTAAATTGACGGCTGACCAATCAGAACGCAGCATTTTTAACTTAAACTCGGTTTAGCCGAGATAATTCCAGACAAAAAGTTGCAAGTCGCCCTAAGTAACACAAAATTTGGCCATGTCCATTTAACGCGGCGTAACATTTTCAAGACCCCCCACCCCCTCCCATTTGTTACGTAACATTTTTTTTTACAAAAAGTAAAGACATTGAAATTTAAACCGGTTTTAACCGGTTAATGCTTCCATGTTTTAACCAAAAACCGGCCTGAGGTAATTTCCGCAACCGGTTATTACCTATGGTTTTCCATCTCTATTTTTTTCTTTGTTTAGAGGATTTAGTAAACGCCATGTGCAAAATTTGCAACGAATCCGTAACTTAGGCCTAGATCTTTGTTAAAAACGTGATCCAATAAATATTTTATAACTTTATAATTTTTAAGTGTTACGTAACTATTTTGACTACCATATTTTAAAAACAAAACTACTCGTAACAATTTTTCGCAAAGTCATTTTGGTCCACCATACCCTACAATTTTAACATTTTCCGCGTTTTTACTCGATCGATCCGTCATTTTTTAGTGTTTTGTTTTTGACCTACCGCTTACTTGGCCTACTGCACCGATCGTAAACAAACGTTGTGCCTACATTTCAGATTGTTCCCAGCTAGGATTTCGGTGATCTATTTTCGTCCAGGGCCACCTATTCAGATGATGTTTTGGTATGTCATGTATATTTAAGTTTACTTATGTTTAATTTTTGCGATAATGACGTTAAAAATATGAACGTTGGTCAAGACATGCCAGTCGTCTGCTTTGATAAGCAGGAGTTGGGCGCCAGTCAATTTTTGAATCGGATCACAAATTTTGATGTGTGTTTTTTTTTTGAGTTTTATGAACTTTAAGAGTTAGTTTAAAGGAGTTTAAGTTAATATGAGTTGTTGTTGCTGTTTTTATAAAAAGACAAAACCTGTGGATGATAACCAAGTTATAAAATTAAAATATGTTCAGGTGAATATAAGTTTGAATTAAAACATTTTAGTCAGTTAAGCCTAAGAATTATACAGGGGTGATTCTGCGCAAAAAAAACATAAAAAGATCCTACAACCATATGTACAAAACGGGTCGTAAGGGAGCTATAAGTTATAGCCTATAAGAAATTGATAAAAAATATCCCACACTGTAAAAAAATAAATAAATTGGTTGCCATATTTTCCATAGAAACAACATGTATGTTTCTGTTTATATAGTCCAATTGATAACACTAGGCTACACGGTTTCTTGCCCCGATTGGAGTCATATGTTTTTTAACTAATTTTGGGTCGCTGAAACCGAATCTGGCCTCAGAATATTTCTTACCTAAGTTTTCTGAGAAAAATAGGATAAAAATGTTAAAAAATCATTATTTTATCCCTTTTTTGTTCTAAAATCATGGGAGACAAAAATTTTCCAAGGACAAATTTGGATTCGGAGACTCAATATTAGTAAAAAAACTTAAAACATAGAAACTTTAAATTCATAGGTAGAATAAATATATTTAATATCCCTATTAATAGGGATATTATGAAAAAAAAATATTAAAAAACAATGGATAATGTGACAAAACTAAGTAGGGGTGGAGGGTCAGAAGAAGGGTGCATAAGGGGACAAGCTTATCGCCACGTGTTCATGCTAAAATTTGTCAAAAATCATTACTAGGGGGTCAAAATGAACTAAAAAAATGTTACGTATTATGGTTCTTATGTAATAAAGTAACATTTTTATAATGTAGAACCATTAAAAAAACAAACAAAAATACACAATATTTTGAATTGATAAGAAAAATATATTTTTTGGGCTCGGGAAAAAAGTTTACACTGTGTACTTTAATTTTATATCTTTTTCATTTATTTACTTTTTAGGAACAAACTAAGCAAAATAAAAAATATTTGTATAAATATTTTTGTAGAGAATTTTATAATCCACAAATTAAGTTCTATAAAGTTTTTAAAAAAATTTGATAGTTTAGCCACAAATGAGCAATTAAGTAAACTCTGCACTTTCATTTTAACCTTTTTATTTTTTTTCGCGTACTTACTCTGACAGTAGGTTCTTGACATATAGATTTTTGAATTCCTCGTATTTTTTTTAATATACACTAAAATTTTCAAAATTCTATTCTTTTTTTTAAAGATTTGACAGTATACGTCATTATTACCAGAACTTATATCTCAAAAATTTTAGGTGCTGGAATTTTTCTAAGGTCAGATTCGGATTCTACGCCCTCGAATTAGTAAGAAAAATTTACTTTTCGATCGGGCCAAAAAAAAAGTTGCGATTTGTTGCCTAGTGTAATAGGTGTAAATCAATGTAAATTTATTTGATTTTACAATATTGTTGTAATTTTTTGTTATTTTAAATTAATTTGCAGCTCTTTACAAAATATTACCAGTCTTTTACATCATTTTACAATAAATTTATTTACCCAAATTTACAAAATTTATAAATTTAACATAGTATAATTCTAAGTATAGTAAAATTACTTAATAAAATAAGGTACTTTTGCATTATTTTACATTCCTTTTCTACCGTGCGGAACATGAAATACAAAAATATAAACCTTTAAACAAGAACTAGTTGATATTTACATCATAATTGACTATTAAAAATTTCAGTAGTAATATCATAAGTGCATGTTGAATTATCGATATTTTTTTTACTTTATTAAAAAAATATTTTGCTTGGCAATTTCCTTAAGCAAAATGTTTTTTTATATACAGTAAAAAAATTATGTATAATTCAACATGCACGAATGGTATTTTGAACGACTATTTCATAAACAAAATAAGCAAGTATATAATTTTACCATGTTTAAATATATTTTTAATAAATAAGTGTTTAAATTAGTTTTGAGTGGCCTGTTTTTAATACTTAAATAAATTAAAATTTATGAATATAAGTGATTTAAAGCTTTTAAGATGGAAAGTGCATAAAATATAATATATTATCTAAAATTAATTAGGGTTTATACCTAGGATGTTTTGGTAATAAAATAAGCATTTATATTACTTATCAATAAAAATAAATCAACTAAAGGTAAGCTTCACAAATTAAAAACACATTTTGCAAAAATATAACATTTATTAAGATGTCAGTAACTGTCAGTTTCTTGTTTGCATAGTAACCAAGTGATAATTGTGTAAAAATTATCAGATTAATTTTGATCTGATTGGTCAAGAAACTAAAAATGCAAGGTTTTGATTGGCGTATATATTGTTTGTTAAACATTCAACATCCAAGTACACTTTAATAAACTTTTAGAGCACCCCAAAAATATATTTATGAATGGATTGAATAGTTTTTAAAGATATGCAGACATGTGACATGGGGGACATGTCCCCCAGATCTGGGTAGCCTCCCAATATTACTCCATAATGACGATAGGATCATTAAACATATTTTTAATTTTATTCGTATGTTTGCCTTTTTGGTAAAAACATATTAAAAAAAAATATTTATACATATTAAAAAAAATATTTATACATATTAAAAAAAAAATATTTATACCTGGTTTGGACTTTTTGCCTTTTAACCTCTTGTCTACCAGAGTATCCAACCCAATTAAATAAAAAAATTTATTATTGTATTATGTTTGTAAACTTTATACCTGGTTTGGACTTTTTGCCTCTTAACCTCTTGTCTACCAGAGTAACCAACCCAATTAAATAAAAATTTTTATTATTGTATTATGTTTGTAAACTAATATGTTACAGGATTTTAAGGCACAACCAACCCCATCAATTATAATTTTGATGAAACGCGTAAACTAAGAAACACAGCGCATCCGCGCACTGTACAGTGTGGCACGTGTGACCGTCAAAAAAATGCCGTAATGCCAAATGCAAAAAATGCCAAAATGCCAAATTTTAGTCTCCTAGGTTTGGACTTTTGTCTTCTGTCCCAGAGGTGCGACATATTCTTTTCCATGTATTTTTGGCCGCTGAACACGAATCCGATGTCAGTTTTGACCAATCAGGTCACAGTTTCAAAATAACCTTAAAAAACATTACGTAAAAAAATTCTGTCCCAGAGGTGCGACATATACATTCCCATGTATTTTTGGCCGCTGAACACGAATCCGATGTCAATTTTGACCAATCAGGTCATTAGTTTAAAATAAGTTCAAAAAACAATTGAAATCCACCGATTTTCTAACTGTTTTTCGAGGTAATTTTGAAACGCTGACCTGATTTGTCAAAACTGACATCGGATTCGTGTTCAGCGGCCAAAAATACATGGGAATGTATATGTCGCACCTCTGGGACAGAATTTTTTTTGTGTTTCTGTGTTATTTACCATATAGTATCAAGTTATGTTTAAGTTTTATGATAATTATAATTACAATTACATATTGATTAACATAGAAGGAGTCAGTCGTTTGCTGATAATAAACGTTCAGTGTGTATGTGCATTTAAATTTTGCGAGTTTACTTGGTGGAAATATGAGAAATTTTTGCTTGTTTTCCTTTTATAAAAGGCGAAAAAAAGTGCAAAATGATGCTGATAATCAGGTAAATATTTGTAAAATAAAGATCTTGATGTATTTTACACAAAAAAATAATAACATTAATTAAGTAAATATTTTTAAGGGACCCTTCGTATAGTTTTTACAGATTTCGTTAAAAAATCTTTCAAATATTTTTAATTCTATTTTTTTTCCATTAATTAATGGAAAAAAATATATGTTAGTTTGATTGATCCACTAACATTTATTTAGCTTTAGAAGAAATATTTTAAAGAAAATTTAAATTTAAATGCAAACGAACAAATGTGTTTTTTAAAAACATACAAACTGCATGAATGTATGAAGCTGAAGTTTGCAACGAAAATTCAAATTAGTATATTAAAGTACTAGTTTCATAACATACGTTTTTAGGGCACGAGTACAAGTTTAGAAAACAAGCCGCTTGCGGCGAGTTTTCTAAAGTACTAGTGTGCTAAAAACGTCTTATGCAATAAGTGCTTTAATATACTATTTGAATTTTCGATGCAAAAAAACGTTGCAAACTTCAGCTTCATATGAATGTGCCCCTCTGTGGGGTACCTTCGAACAGTAAAAAAAAAACAATGTTGCTAGTCCTTTTATTATTATCCGAGTTATTATCACGTTAATGGAAAATCAATGTACAATTAATTAAAAAAAAAATCAATTTTAAATTTAAATTAAATTCGAGTGGTTAATTGCTGGTCGGAACTTTCCTCCTCTTCTTCCCTTTTAAAGCTACTTTCATCGAGTTTTCGTCTACCGCTCCACTTCTTGTAAGTTCTTCTTATATTTCTTTCTGTCCATATATTACGTAACGCAAATTGTACCAAAATTCATACACTTCATACCCCGTAATACGTAATCTGCCCCTTATGCAGTTATTTATATTAAAAAATAATTTTGACTATGTTTACTTACCATAAAAAAATACCTGAAACGAAAAGCACTTTATATCGGACCTACACCAAAAAATTGTAGCCGCTAAAGTAATTTTAAGAGCGTTAACACCGTTTTTTACTATACTACTTCTCGATGGTCGCTAAGGACGCCTGCCACTCACTGGCAGATCTGGCACGAAAAGAACTATGTGCGGAATAAAAACCTAACGTAAGATAATGTACGAATGTGCCCCGTGTACGAATGGTGCTAAACTCCCCCTATACGATTCTTAGAGCTCTAGAGATGTTTTATTGATAAATCCATATTGACCAGATATATATAATCACGAAAAATTGCAATTATTAGCATTCTTGAGCTCATTTATCTCGAAAACCTAACATTATGAAGAAATTCTGCCTTCATATTCAGCAGGAAAATTTATAGGAAATGATAAAATACAACCCTGTTACAAACCGAATTTATTTTTTATGGAGCTGTGTACTTAGAGCTAGGACAGCGAGTGCCGAATAGAATAAAAGAGAGCCATAGCTCTGTCTCCCTAGAGATAAAGATTCAGTTGTTCTGCATGTTTTTTAAAGATTTTTTTAAAATATTTTTTTATATAACTTATATTGCAAAAACAATTATAATCAGTTTTATAGGAAATACACAACAAGGTTATTTAAGTAAACAATATGGTGTAACGTTTTTAATTAGACGTTTTGCAGTGATGCATTTCAAAATATACCTACACATTTTTCTTTAATGTTTCAATAATATTTTTATATTTTTTAAAAGGACCCCGCACCCTGCCGAGGAAAATGTGCCCGCAGATTTTAACTGTTTTGGCAGACGTATTAAATCCTATTCCTTACCAAATTTTATATCTTCAGAGATTAAAGCATTTAAAGTTAATGCGAAGAAATACGAAAAATGGGGGTTTTACCTAAATTTTTCCAATAAATTTTTACGAAAAGGAAATTTAGATGAATAACAATATGCAAAAACATTATGTATCAATATTTAGTATAATTGAAGTATGGTTTTAAAGACACGTCCAGAGGCGTAACTAGGTCCAAATTTTGGGGGGGGGGCTTCAGCCCCTAAAAATATATGCGTAATTTTTAGGTTTGTCTGTGAGACTTTTATAGTTTGATTTGGGGGGGGCTTAGAATTTTTTTTGGGGGGGGCTTAGAAAAATTTGGGGGGGGGCTAAGACCCCCCTCGTTACGCCTATGGACACGTCTGTCCGAAGAAATAAAATTAAAATAAAATGTTTTGGGACACAGAGAAATGATGACTTAAAACAAGTACGTACATAGAAAAAAAAGGATTTCTTAAACCAAGCACACGTGTTTTTCGATATGTTCAAACCCATATTCTCTTGATTCGAGGCCAGCAGTTCTTTAAACCAAAATCAATGTCCTTCAATGAAGAGCACGGGTTTTTAAATAAAGGCCCGCGCTCTTCATTTAAAGACATTGACTTTGGTTCAAAAAAATAGGGGGTCAAAAATTAACTAAAAATATGTTACGTAATATTGAATTGATATTTTTATGATATAAAACCATTAAAACAACGACAAAAAAAAAGCGATATTATTTTTTATGAATTATTTTTAAATTTGCATAATTGCCTGTACTAAAATTTAAAAAATTAGAAGTGCTGGATTTTTTTTAAGTCAGATTCGGATTTTACGCCTTTAAGTTAAGAAAAATATAATTTTTGCGTTCTGGAAAAAAGTTTACACTGTGCGCTTTAATTTTATTGCTTTTTCATTTATTTACTTTTTACGAACAAACTAAGCAAAATAAAAAAATATTTGAATAAATATTTCTGTAGAGAATTTTATAATATACAAATTAAGTCCTATAATATTTGATAGTTTTGCTATAAATGAGCAATTTAGTAAACTCTGCACTTTAATTTTAAGCTTTTTATTTTTTTTTTCGCTACTGTGACAGTAGATTCATTGCATATAGATTTTTTGAATTTCTCGTATTTTTAAATATGCCCCAAAAGTTTCAAAATCCTACTCTTTTTTTTAATATTTTGAAAAAAATATTTCCTGGACTTATATCTCAAAAATGTGAGGTGCTGGAATTTTTCTAAGGTCATATTCGGATTCTAAACCCTCGAATTAGTAAAAAAAAATACTTTCCGATCGGGGTAAAAAAAAGTGTCGATTTGTTGCCTAGTCTTATTGAGTTCTTTAAAATTAGTTAAATAACACTTTACTTTATATTAGACTTTTTTCTCTGTGTGAATTTGTATCTATCGTAGCAAAATCAATCTGTTTGTGTATTATCTGACTGCAAATATTTGACACGATTAAACGGACGCAATCAGTACCAAATTGGAATGGCCTATTAAATCTTGATGGAAACAAACTATTTTTGTTATAGAATAGCTATTTTCATCAAAACACTTTGACATGGATGTTTTTATTTGGAAACAATCGAGTACGAAACCTTGGAAAAACAATTACGAATGACCTCAGGCCAAACATGGTGATAAGTGGGTAATTTGATGCATTTTATGCAGAAATGCAACTTGTCCAATAGACTTTGGTTAGATTGGAATTATTTACACTGTTAAAAATGAACTTAGTAATCCAGGAGTCCTGGACCAGGACTAGAGATCATCTCTAACATCTCTAAGAGATGGGTCGTGAACTGGTAGTTAAAAAAAAACTGCCCTGAAAAAAATGATTTAAAACATAACAAAGACTTACTAATAACCTAACGGTTGGCCATAAAAAAAAACACATACATTTTAGTTAGTGGGTTGCAGGTTGTTTATAATTGGTGGAATTTTCATGAAAACAGTGAATTTTTCCCGCATAATTCTCAGCCTCTTGTGTAATTATATATGACAACAACGTTGTTGTATTATTAAATAATATGAATCTACAATTTTAATAGTGTATTTAATATAACGTTATAATGTTTTAGAATAATAGTAAAAATAGTATTATATACCTTAAAGTTGTTACAACAAAGTTTGGTTGTACTATTTTTTGATTTTTCTATAGGGGGAATGAGGCAGCTAGCCCCCCAATAATTTTTTAATGGAGATTTCTGCCGTTAGATTAGACAGGGACAAAAGTTCTACCCAAAAAGGATAGAAGACATACATACACTCCCACTTCCACCCAACCAAACAAATTCTGTATTTGTTCTTTGTTGAAAAACAAATACAGTATTTATTTGGTTGGCTGGAAAGTGTAGCACAAATGAGACAGAGATAGGGCAGACGTCTTTTGTTTCATAATTCTAGTTGTAAAGAGCTCCATTGGAAAATTTTGAAGAGTGATAAGATTTTTCTTTAGTGATCAATGTCAGACGATAAATTTACTATTAACGATATTTTTTTAATCCAATAAATTAAAATAATAAATTTTCAGCATTGTTATTATAACATTAGTATAATATTAAAAAAGTTACAATTAAAAACGTTAATTAACTCTAATTCTGACAGAATTTATGCAATTTCAATTGATATTAGGTACAGGTTTAGTTCATTGTTTGTTATAGCTCATATGAAATTTAGTTGCCAAATAATTTTCGCTGTGTAACTATTGCATTGTATTTCACGTAATATAATAAACAAGTATTCATTGTATTGCTATTATTATCATTGATAATAATGTACTTATAAGTTTATGTTTACCTATATTGTTTACAAAACGCGAGCCTTGTAGCTTGGCTAGTTTTTCTGAACTGCAATTTGATCGAAATAATGACAAGTCCTAAAGATATGTAATGCTTCGCCATTCCAAAGTAAATTATTTACAGTGGGCAGTATACTTCTCCACATGACACAAAGTCTCCTGCAAAAGGTGGAGGTATCATGCGCGCTCTCTTCTTTCCGTCAAAAGCGATATAAGGCGTGCGGGCCTGCAACGGGCCTCTCAATCGCACACACATTCTTAACATATTTTCCGCAGCCACAGATCCGTGTGCCAAAGTATAAATAGATAGATCGATGTATTGTCATACAGCGACCGTACAACAACAGCGAACCTGCTTGGATGTTATTAATAATAATAATAATAATAATAATAATACATTTATTGAATTAAAATCAGTGTACAAAAAAAAACATAAAAAAATATACATGCATATAATAGTTTTTGAATTTAATTCAAAGGACCAGATTAAGAAAAAATCTTACTCTTCCCCTGGCCCTTGACTAGCAAATAAATATTTAATTCTAGTGAAGTAAACAATCTAGGAAGAAAATATATAATATATATCCAAAAGTGAATAAGGAGTTGTCTGAATAAAGTCTGTATATTGCAAGTTACAATGTATTTAGCTATTCTGCTCACACAAAAGCATATTTTTAATAAGAAATTTAGCTCTTAAAGGGGAACTGTCCTTGATAGTTTATTGTATAATTGATAAACATCAAACGTGAAAGATTTCTTAAAAAAATCTGTACGTCGTGGAGGAGCATCAATTAGACCTCTGTGGCGGGTCAGAAGATTGTGGACGTCGTCTCTAAAGGTTATTTTATTATAAAGGTATGCAGGTGTCCTAGTAGTGATTATTTTGTGATACAAACAAAGTTTATGCAACTTTCTTCTATAAGACATGTTAAGCCACCTCGATTGAATGAGAAAAGGTGTTATATGTTCGCGTCTACGAACACCATAAATTAAACGTAGGCAAGAGTTTTGCATTCTTTGTATCCGTCTTTTATCCGTTTCATTTAAATATGTATCATAAACTGTATCACAGTGATTAAAGTTAGAGAGTATTAAGGAATCACATAAGACTTTTTTAAAATTCTGAGTGAATATATACCTTGGCATATAGAGTTTTTAGTTTGTAGTAAGCCTTCTGTAACATCTTTGATATATGTTGAGAAAATTGCAATTTAGAGTCAATCGTAAGTCCGAGGTTTTTTGTTACCTCTAATATTTCCAAAGAAGCACCATTGATTTTTATATCAACATTATTTTTTATTTTGTTAATTTTCTGAGGATTCCCAAATAACATTAATGCTGATTTACTTATGTTTATTTTTAACATGTGATCTTCCGAAAGAGAAATTAACTTTTGAAGCTCAGTGGATATTTTATTATTAAACTGGTCATCTTTTATATTAAAACAAAGGTACAGCTGAGTGTCATCAGCATAAAAATGATATAAACAAAATTTTAACACATCAGGAAAGCAAGAAGTATAAATAATATAAAGAATCGGTCCAAGAATTGACCCTTGTGGTACTCCCTTAGAAATATTAATACTTTCTGAACAATTATTGTTAATTATAACTTGTTGTTTGCGTGACTCTAAATAACTTTTAAACAATAAAATAGCATTATCACTAAATCCAATATAGTGAAGAACTGCAAGTAGTATTTTATGATCTATATTGTTAAATGCTTTGGTGTAATCAAGTAAAGCTAAGATAATGACGTCTCCCCTATCCATTGCAGAATTTATATCATCAAAAACTTTTATAAGTGCTGTACTACAACTATGTTGTGCTCTAAAACCTGATTGACATTTAGGAAGAATATTAAAATTATTTAAGTGCTCATTCAGTTTTATAGAAACAACTTTTTCAAACACTTTAGACAGAATACTTAATTTGCTAATGGGCCTAATATCACTAAAATTTTCAGGGCTTTTTGTCTTAGGAATAGGAACCACAAGAGCCTGTTTCCAGATATCTGGAACTGTATTTGTTTCTAGACTATAATTAATTAGGTGTGCAATATAAGGCAAGAGAAAAGTGCAGCATAACTTTAAAAAAGATAAGCTTATATCATCACTTCCTCGTGCTTCACTTTTAAGATCTTTAATAACATTATAAATGATATCAACTGACACTGGTAAAAATTCAAGTTTTTCAGTTACACCTTCTTTAATATTAGAGTTATAAAAATTTAATAGATCAGCACCAGGTATTTTACTATTAGAAGTTTGCGTTCCTGCAAAAAAATTATTTAAAGCATTAACATCAGACAAATGCTGGGGAATTTCATTTATTTTATTGGAAAATACATCCATTTTACCTAATGTTTTCCATAACTCAGCAGTGCCAGCAGTTTCAGCTTTTTGATTGAGAAAAGCTTTTTTCTCTCTTTCAGTTGCACTACGAGTAAAATTTCTTAATGTTTTGTAATATTCAAAATCAGCCTCGTTCCTTGTTCTCAAAAATTTATTATGCGCTTTTTGTCTTAATTTTTTTAAAGATTTAATATTGTGTCATCCAAGGAGCCCATGGCTTAGAAAAAGTACGCGTAATATATGGTGCATGGGTATCCATTAGAAGATTAATATTATCATTAAAAAAACTAACTTTTTCATTTATATTTTCAAATAAAAGTATATCATTCCATGGCAACGATTCCAAATGATTGTTAAATTGATTTAAATTAAAATTTAAGTAGCTTCCATATGTTTTAGCGTAAGGAATAAATGAAAGATCTTTGATTGATAGACTGCAAAAAATCACAGAGTGATCAGCAATATTATGTACATGGATTATCCCCACTATCAGCTAATATCATACTGGCATTTATAATAATATAATCAATAAGTGTTGAAGAATTTTTCGTGATTCTAGTTGGATCTGTTATTATTTGTTTTAGGTCAAAAGATTCCAGTAAATTATTAAACTTTTCACTAAATGGACTGTCAACACTAAGAGCATCAATATTAAAGTCACCCAAACAAAAAAATAAATTATTGATGGGAGCATATATAGAAAAGCTACTTTCAAGTTTATCCAAAAAATTGGAAAAAGTTGAACCATGTGGTCTATAAATAAATTCTCTTAATAACACAATAATAATGACCAAAGCGCCACCTTAAGGCAAATATTTAAACTTTTTGTGAAAATCTAGTAATCCATGATAGTCATATACATACCAAAATTAATGTTAATGGGTATTAAAATAATTTTTATATACCCAAAAAACTAAATTCAATGCCTACGTGCAGAGTCACTTTAAAATTGATTTTGCCGAAAGGAATCAAATTACCCCTAGTTAGACTCTATGGTAAATTACAAAGGAAACTTTTCAGTTTAATGTGCCATGCCCACTTTTTCTGAGCAGCGTTGCTTCTTCGAGTCCATAGGTTATGAAAATGGTGAATATTTTTCGAAAACATTATCCCAGCGCCATCTTTAGGCAAATATTTAAACTTTTTTTTTCGTGAAAATCTAGTAATTCATGAGAGTCATACACATACCAAAAATAGAGTTGATAGGTGTTTAAATAATTTATATATACGCAAAAACAAAATTTTTTTGGGGACCTAAACCACTTTTGGTCCTAGAGGCCAAAGTTTTGGCCCAATCAAAGAAAAAATTTAGATTTGACCTAAAGTTAGATGTAGGAATAAGAAAAAAAAATATCATTTAAATCGAAGATGTGTTGGAGCAAAATTCCCAAAAACTGTTCGATTCTCTCGCGAAATCATAGTTAATATATAAAGTTTACTACAGTATCTACGGTATTTTACTATTTTTATTGTCAACTTTAAAAACGTTGTTCATTACCGTTAACTGGGAATACTTTATTCCGGGCACAGTGTTACTGAAGCCAAAAGAACCTCAAAGTAAACCAAAAAAATATTTTTTTATTTTAATAAAATCAACTTTTAGCTTTTATTTTAATAAACTCAACGTTTAGCTTTTATTTTAATAAAATCAACTTTTTTTTATTTTAATAAAATCAACGTTTTTTTATTTTAATAAAATCAACTTTTTTTTTATTTTAATAAAATCAACTTTTTTTTATTTAATAAAATCAACTTTTAGTTGTCATTCACTTTATTAATAATTTTGGTTAGTTACCTGTTTCGATTACATCGTCACACCGCGTTCACACTTGAGCAGCAGTGTTGCGGCAACAGTTTTTTAACCAATCAGAAACCAGACCATCACTCCCTAAATTAAATACTAACAATTATTTTTGTTGTTAAATTGTTTGCTGTGAAATTGGCACCGACTTATTTTTTATTTTTTACTTTTTAGAGACAGAAGTTGGTTCATATTTTGTTCGAAAAGTTTTTATTTTTTACTTTTTAGAGACACAGTACTTGTATATTTGTAACGTCATACTAAAGAAAATACTTGTCAAACTTTAAGCGTTAAGTAACAATCAAATAACGCCTTATGGTATAATCACAAATTTTATATTGGTATTTTAATATTACAGGTCCACAGAATCAAGTTTAGTGGTATTTAAAAGATTTTTAGCCTGTCGTAATATTTGAGTGACCCCTTTACAAATAAACTTTTTTTGGGAACCCAGAACCTACTTTTATTGGGGTCAGAATTGCATTATAGTCGATTTTCAAGTTTTACTAAAGGTGCTGCATATTATGCAAAATTTAATGACAGAAATTTTTAATTTTAAACAAAATTTTAAACATATTAATTTATTATTCCATCAATCTATTTTCTAATCACCGTACAGAGTGATATTGGTAGACTAACAGTTTCTGGCTGCTGACACTCCTTAGAGTCAACTCTGCACGCTGATTACGAACATTATTTTAGACAATTCGCAAAAGGATAGATATTCTATATATTTATATAGTCATTAGATTGATGTAGACTTGTGCGCCATCTATTGCCATCTAGTAAATTAGAAAATAGATTTATGGAATAATAAATCAATATTTAATGCTGAAATTAGCAGATAGTTATGGAATTTTCAGTTACACAAATACGTTTAGGTAATTAAAAAATGTTGGTAATATTGAAGACATATGGCCGTTTGTATTACAGAGTTTGTAATTATCACTGACTAATATATATGTATGTACACATAGCATACTGCCGTCATAAGCTTAAATCCCCTGACATCACTGAAAAAATAATCACTTTTTCAATAGTTAAATACGTATGGTAAGGGCAACAACACAACTTTTTATGGTTACCAGAAACAAAACTTAGATTTTAAGGATCTAGTAAGCACAAAAATTATTACACATTCTGATACTCATCTTTATGATACTCGTTTCAAATTCAATTTTGATTTTGATCGGCACAGGACAGTATTTTATACAAACTCCCCGACACATGCTGGTTGCTTTCTGTTTAATCTCTTACCACTAGAGTTAAAAATTATAGTCTCTTTGAATTCTTTTAAATCCAAATTAAAAAATTACTTAATTGATAAAACCTTCTATAATCTTAAAGATTTTATCTTGGAAAACGGTGGTCTTGTGCAGTAGGCTACTCTTTTTGTGTATAATGGTCTAATGATCTTTGAATGTATGTTTTTAAAATATTTAAAATATTTGTTTATTGTTATATTTTCTTGATGAGTCATCCATTTTCTTGTAAAAATGTTTAAGATAATAAAATTATATTCTATTCTATTCTATTCTATTCTACCATATTCTTGATTTAAGACAAGATTTTTTTGTGTGTAGGGTTTTACTAAATAAATGCCTCGAAACTTTTGGAGTGGAGTGAAATTAGGTTTTTTAAGCTATTAACGGCAGAATACGTAACTGAAGATAAATCTTCGATTTAGTATGCTAATTAGAATATAAAAAAATTACGGTACGTTTTTAGTTAAACGAAGAAAGTTCTTTAAAGATATATAAAACATACCTGAATAAAAAATTAGTTCCTACTATTAAAATATTGCTTTCACTGAAGAGTCTTAAGGCCAGCCTTAAGGCTTTGCGTGTGGTATAAGTAAAATATATAGAATAATCAACAGACATCATTAAACAATTTTTTAATAATCTTTATAGGTTTGTTTGCCCAATAATTATAACTATTACTATTACTAACTTAAATAACAATAATGGACTGCCGCCTATTTAGATTAGATAAAGAGAGAGGTTCTACAGAAAGAGATAAAAGTATAATTATTATTGTTTTAAAATAAAATTATGCATATTATAGGTAAAAATAACATTTTAGATTATATTTTAAATTATATGAAGGTAAGATATTTGTTTTTTTTTAAGTAAAAAACTATTTTTTTTTAAGTTTTTATAACACAGCTATGTGTACAGTAAGTCTAAAGTTTGCCAGGGAACTTATGACCTACTCCTTAATTTGACAGTAATTGACATATAAGAAATACACTATAAGAGAAAGTCAAATGATAGAGATAGAAAACTATTGTACCACCATTAGCGGTTGTTTTTTAAAATTCACTAAATTCACGGTCAACGACAGCCGATAATACAGATAACCTACGGAAGTCGGTAATAAAGATTACTATTGCTTTCCCAAATCAATTTTGTAAAAATGGGGAAAAGCTCTGTATTTTTATTTAAAACTTTAAGTTTATTCACCAAAAGATAAAACAAATTTTTAAAGTCTAACAAGTGGGTTATCTAACCCACACATTAATTAAAAATAACAATATATGAATCGAAATTTTAATTAAATGTAGAATTTGTTAAACTTTAAAAATATGAAATTTTATCTTTTGCTAAATAAACCTATATAATTAAAAAAAACACTTGGCTTTGATTTTTATATATTTTATTTTAAACGTAAATAGGAAATTAAAACAATTATGTCGTACTTTTAACAGTTAACTTTTTATTATAAATAAATATATATGAGGAGTAAACATTTGCCTTCATATATAATTGAGTGTCATACACAATATACTGCCTAAGGGCAGAGCACATTTGCAAAGTTTTTAAAATTAGTATTCCTACATTTAACAGATAAACAATATGAATCAGTTAAACCGATAAGCTTCTCTGGCCAGGCGCTATCCCAGCCCTAAACAGCTGTTTAAGGCTAGCTCAGTCAAACTGATAAGCTCTTTTCGATAGGGGCCATCCTTTTCCCTAAACATATCAGTAAAAATGGTAAGAAGCTTTTTAGGGCATTTGTCCCAGACCTAAACAGCTCAGTCAAATCAATAAGTTTTTTTCTGTAGGGGCTGTCCCTGCCCTAAATAGCTCAGTCAAAATAATAAGAAGCTTTTCAAGACAGGGTCAGTCCCTGACTTTAGTCATTTTATTTAACTTGGCTAGGAAAACGGTGACGTTTACTTAACTGATCCTTGCAAAACGGTACAATACACATTTTGTATTAGACATCACAATAAAAGTTCGGTATAAAAGCACAATAAATTGCAAATCACGAGTAAAATTTCACGAGTAAAATTTCAATTGTTTTGACAGATATACTACCCCTCACCCCACTCCCACTAAACAATCAAGTTCATATACAGCTGGCGCCATCGCTCAGTCGTTCCTAGAAGCCAAAACACAGGTTCGGGTCTTGAATACTTTTCACGGTCACGTATTTGACTTTCTCTTATAGTGTATTTCTTATATGGTCATTGATAATACCCTGTTGTGTGTGAAGATTTTGTACTTGTTTTTGTGTTTAATAAGCTGTTTTATGTATTCATTAATAATTTTGCATATCATGCACATTTTTTGTTGCACTGTGATAAAATCCAAATATAATATTTTTAGGGAATTTTTTTTAATTAAAGACCTAAAATTTAATTTCATTGGTCAAATTCTTAGTTAGTTTTAAATATTGGGTAAACTAACCTTTAGAATTTACCAATGAAATGATAGATTCACATTTTAATTCATTGGTTAAGTGTTAATTATTGGGTATCTTTAAACGAAGAAGTCATGTTTCTCACGTTTCTTAGATTAATTTTCTCACATTTTTTAGAATAATTTTCCTACATTTAAAGAAAGTTTTCGTTTTCTTCGTTTTAATATTTGAAATGATTAAATCTCTCTCTTTCTCTCTCTCTCTCTCTTCGGTTTAAGCTACTGTGGCTATCTAGCCACAATTTTTTAATTTATGTTCTAATAAATTATACCGTGTAATAAAATTTGTTTACAAGAAAGGAATTTTTCTTAGTGCAGATATTAATTCTATTAAAAATTAAAACTTTTCTTTTGGCACAAAAAGTCAATTTTACCTCACTTGGATTCAATATCTTTTATGTTTGTGGTTATGATAATTCAATTTCTATTTAATTTTGGATATACAGGGTGTTCAGTAACTGCCATGCCAAGAGGTGATTCTACATCTAAAAATATGAAAAAAAGTTTCTATAAAGGTTGGTCCGGAAATGAGCCCTAAGGGAGTTAGGGCCCTTTGAAGATGACATATTGAATGGGGAACAAAAAAAGGCATCAATAAAATTTTAATGCTGCAGGGTGATTCTTCATTTAAAACTAAGCAAAAAAGTATTCTTCACAAAAACACCTAAATTTAATATTAAAGAAGTAATAGCCTTTTAAAAAGTAACGTTTTTGGTGGCACAAAATGTTGCTTCCTCTTAATTTCATTATTGTTGAAAACCGTTGCTCTTACGGGAACGTTAAAGTATTACGTAACGCAAATTTTGATCATTTTGGAATATAATTTATATTTAATACACATACCTCTTAATTATAACGTATTAATCCACAAATAAATTATATTTTATAAATTAAAAAGCAAACAATAAGCACGATTTTAAATTAGAGAAAAAAAGGGGTAAAAAAACCATCGTAGGGGTAAGGTATTTTCACTTATCAGTACAGCATACTACATATATACAGATGCTGTCCAAAAGTCACCCCGCCCCCTTTTAACTTTTGAACGAGTTGAGATATCGACTTCAAATTTAGAACTCTTAAATAAGACAACTTAAACTATCTTTTAGCATATATTTGATATTTTCAGCTCTTAAAATGTTGACAGGGGGGCATGGGGGGGACATTTTTTTAAATGGAAAGGGGGGTCGTGTGATACATCATTTTAAAGCTTATAAAATTTAAACTAACATTTTTAAAAATTTTAAAAATGTTTTTTAAGGTTTTGATTTTTTAATTTTTTGTGCTAAAACATTCGATTTTTTAAGTTTTTTTTTCATAAATTTTTATTTATGTCAACTAAAATTAGTTTAAAAGTATAATTAACATTTGTTTATGATGAAATTAGGCATTTTTGAAAAATTATTTGTTTTTCTTTTTAGAGGAATTTTGACATTAATACCCATTTTCAACCCTATTTTAAACCCAATTTTTTTTAATTTAAAAATATGGAGTTAAATGGAGAATTTTATAAGCTTTAAAATGATGTATTACACGACCCCCCTTTCTTTTTAAAAAAATGTGCCCCCATGCCCCCCTGTCCACATTTTAAGAGCTGAAAGTATTAAATATATGCTAAAAGATAGTTTAAGTTTTCTTATTTAAAAGTTCCAAATTTGAAGTCGATATCTCAACTGGTTCAAAAGTTAAGGGGGGGGGTGACTTTTGGACCGCTCTGTATGTATATAAATTGTATTCTCAGCCCAAGTATTTGGAATGTTTATTTATAATATTAAACCATTTTATTTGATATGTAGAATACATTTCTTCTGCTAATAAAATTTTATTAGCAACTTATAATTTATTGTTGACATAAAATTTATGATTTTTTTTTAATTTCGCCCCTTAATTATATTCAAATATGTACTCTATTTTACATCTGTTGTAAATATATTTAACTGTTTTATGATATTTACAGTTTAAAAATGTATGAACATCTTTAAAAAAAAAACATACACCTTTGTTGATTTATTTAATCAGAAAGAGAAAGAGAAGTAGAACAATAAACACGTTAAAAAATAAAAGTTTGTGAGGTTCTTAGAGCAGATAAAACTCATTTAAGTAAAAATCCTCGCACTTCTTCCAAAGAAACGTTCTTAGTATGAATGCTACATTCTCTTGTCGATTGGTTTTTCCGACATGACAATTGGAACAATATACTTAGTATTTAATTTGACCACGGCACCAAATTCCCTTATATCAAAGCATCATTATTTTTGACATTCGAAATGTATTATGGCTCGAAACCCATGAATTTTGTCACGATTTTTGTCACAAAAAGCGTTACCATAGGTCATAGGTCATAGGCGTTACCATTTATGAAAGAATATAAATTCCTTGTTAATATCGCAATCGTCAATGAATTTGCCATTTTTTTTTATAAAAAAGAGGCTTACAATAAATTGTTACCTATAAACATTTATCATAATTAAATTCACTCATAAAGGTATTTTTTATTCGATTGATTCTAAAAGCGACACTTCTTGTTCATGTTTTACGGGCCAAAAGTTAAACTTTGTGGCCCTAGGGCCAAAAAGTTTTTTTCGCCCGCTAACTAAAACTTGTTATTTTTAAGCTTTTTATAAGAAGATACTTTACCTTTTCTCTAATATTTATAAAGAAATATGACCTTTTGGTTACTTTTGGTCTTGAACTAACTGTTCTTTTCGACCAGATACAGTTATCATAATCATTTCACACAACATAAATTTTCTTCTATAACATAACCTCAAAATACATGTTTACTGATTAATCTGTATTCATCCACTAAAATAAATTCAAAACAAAAAAATTAAATTGTAAAATCAATTTCAATATTTATAATATTCATAGAATTAATCATCAAGCTTTTTTAATTTGAAAATGAAACCGCGCGCAAAAGAATGGTATGCACCTAGTATGCGAAGTAATCCTTTAGTGTTCGAGACTGAAGTCTTTTTTGCTGAGACGGAGTCGAGGCAAAAAATCAGTCGAGAACACTTAAGACAGTTCGCATACGTGGGCATATACTATTTTTTATACTACCTAAAGGTAGTAACTCCAAATATTAGTTACTAATGTAGTTTAAAAATTATTTTGACATAGCTGTCAGTTTCACAAGTAAGTAAGTAAGTAAGAAAAAAGTTAGCAGTTGTCTTATTGACCGTCGTCAATAAACAATGCTTAACAACGGTCAATAATAAATGAGTTCACTGATTTTATTGATTGTCAACGTAAACAAGCCTTGACAACGGTAGATAATATGTAAGCTAGCACTTTATTTGGTAGTATAAAAACGATTTAATTGTTTTTTTTAGCGATTGGATAGCAATTTGTCATGGATTAATAGATAAGTAATAAGACAGTAAAAATAAATATTTTTTGCAATTTAAAATCAAGTATATTTTAATAATTTATAATAATTAGTAATAATCGAATAAAAAATATTGTACGGGCAAAAAGTTAAATTTTGATTTCGTAGTTTTATTACCCTCGAACCGGCCATCGGCTTCTAAGAATCTACTCAATCTACTCTAGCTTTTGTCAGTTTCGAGAAATATGGTTTGGACTTTTTACATTGGTAAAAATGGTCATATTCGGACACTCATAGGTAAATAATGAAAGCATCAAAATGAAAACCCAAAAGTCTAAATTAACGTTTACTTTATGGTTTAAATAACTAAAGTAAAATTAGTTGACATGTTTTTCTGGATTTTGTTTGTTGGCTTTTTTTCTGTACCTCTGAAATAGTGTTAAAAAGTGTGAACAAATTTTTTGTGAAGCAGTTTATATCGATTTACCCGATCAAAAATCATTCTGTATATTAGCTAATGTATGTATATATAATTGATTAATCTATCGAAAAACTTATCTTTTCGCCCATATATTATAAATAACTATTTCGATAGATTAATCAATTATATATACATACATTAGCTAATATACAGAATGATTTTTGATCGGGTAAATCGATATAAACTGCTTCACAAAAAATTTGTTCAAACTTTTTAACACTATTTCAGAGGTACAGAAAAAAAGCCAACAAACAAAATCCAGAAAAACATGTCAACTAATTTTACTTTAGTTATTTAAACCATAAAGTAAACGTTAATTTAGACTTTTGGGTTTTCATTTTGATGCTTTCATTATTTACCTATGAGTGTCCGAATATGACCATTTTTACCAATGTAAAAAGTCCAAACCATATTTCTCGAAACTGACAAAAGCTAGAGATAATTTTTAAACAGATTTGTAAGCAGAGGAAAAAATACTATAAGATTAGTCAAATTATACTTGCAACATGATTTAACTGTTGCCTAAAGAGTCTGCTGAGGAACGTATACTACCTAAGAAACGGACAAGGTATTGATTTTGCTAAAAGTGGTTATATACTAAGGTAGCCCTAAAATAACTGTATGCAAATTTGCAAAAAGTGCTTTAATTTTGAAACTCATTTTGCCTTCAAGGGATGTGTGTAGTAAAGAAGTCAATAAACTCACCTAAGACACCATACTAAATTATTAATAATAATAATATATTATGAGGATTATGCAGTAGCAGTTGAATTAATACGTTTAATAATATACCTTGAAATTATGATTTCTAATTTTCTTCTATAATTATGTTCATGTGACAGTTGGAACATCTACAGAGCGCTATTTATTCACACTTGCATAAAATTATTAAAGCTTGCATACAATGAATGCTTAATTGTTGATGATTACATGAGCACACCATTGTGCAAACAATTTAATATTTTTTTTAATAAAACGCAGAAAATAATAGAAAATTATTATGTTTTATACTGCAAAATAAACATAAGATCAGTTTTGATTTATCCCTTATCCTCCCGAGACTAAACTAATGATAATTTTTCGAATCAATTGTGTTTTTTTTAATATTTTCTATGCCTAAAAAGAAGAAAAAAAAAATAAAAATAAACCAATTTTTTTTAGTTTTGCTCGAGTTTTCGCTTTCTATGAGATTCAGGAGAGTTGTATTATACTGAATTCAATTACATATTTTTTTGCATACATGGAAGGTCTATAAAAGTATTTTGGATTAATATTGCCTTAACCTTTTCGCTCCGGGGATTTTTCCTTTAAAATTGACCTCGCATTTTAGCTGAATTTTATGACTTAAATGAATGAACTTCTTATGACAAGTCGCCTCTCGGAGTGCTGGTCCATATATGGACCACTTCCGGAGAGTTAAGGCTAATGTAAAAAATTATAAGTGAAGGTTTAAGAGGGCTTTTCAATGTTTTTTGATGTGCTGATTACAATAAGAATAGTGAAAAAAATGTCAGATTCATATTCGACCTTGAACTTGTGGCATAGCAGAACGGAGAGCAGGGGTTCGGAGCTGGTAGGTGTTTAAATAATAGCGTGTTTTCGGGGTTGTGACGGTTTATTTTCGGGGTGTATTAATTGTATACAAAAAGCTAGAAAATAGAAAGACTCTCTTACACTTTGAAAAGAATAGCACATGTAAATGGTTTGGTAAAACCATGCAACGTGGCGAAAAAAAGGTTTAGAAAGTTTATTCTATTTTAAAGGGTAATTTAACTATTTTCATTTATACATACCTAGCACCAGGCACACAAAATTAGATAAAATCATTAATTTGATTCGCCCTGAGGATACTGACTTATAGCACAAATCATAAGTTGCAACACCTGATCGAAAATGAACTGAAACGGTCACTGAAAAGTTCAAAAAAACGGTGCGCAAAAAAACACGCAAAAAGATAATAAACATTCGCGTACTTTAGAACGTCGATTTGGATACAATCCGGGCTCACTTATAGGCAACTCGTTAAACGTAAGCAATACCTCGTATTAGGCTGGAGTGAAAATAAATAATTACGGTTCATCACCCCCCCGATCTTTGGTGACCTTATAAGTTTCCAATTCATAAGGGAACCGAAGGATTAATATATTTTTTTAAATGAGACGCATGGAACATGCCGCGTTCATCCCCCGTCTCTGGATGTTCTAAGATGTAGGTCGCGCAACTTATTTGCTTTTTAATTTTATAGGGTCCCTCAAACAGTAATAGGAACTTTTTAGTTTGTTTTTGCAAAGCTGAAGAGACCGGATTTGCTTTTAATAAAACTAAATCATCGGGCTGAAATTGATGGTACGGACGACCTGGATTATTAGCCATGCGCCGAGAGGCTCGAGACTGTAAGCTCTCTTTAGCTAAAAACAAACGAATATGAGAGTCAAGTTGCACAGGACATTCTAGTTGTAACTCTTTCGGTAGCAATGATAGTGGTGGTTTTCCCAATTGTAGCTCGTGTGGGGAGAAACCAGTACTTTCATGTACAACGTTATTAAGGAGGTGCGCAATTCGCTCCACTTCTACTGACCAACGGGTGTGTTTCGAATGACAATAGGTCCTAAATAGGCGACCAAGTTCACGCATAGTGCGCTCACTATTATTTGCATTAGCGTGTCTGACCGAGCAATGTACTATTTTAATATTATGGGACTTTAATGTATCGACCCACAAATCGCTGGTAAATTGCGTACCATGGTCGGTTAAAATGCGCTTGGGAGCACCGAACCTTTTAATATACTCTTTTAAATGAGTTACAATAGTAGGTGTTGTTGCACACTTTAACGAGTACAGAGTTACGTATTTGGTAAATACGTCAACAATGACACAAAGACAAGTTACGCCCCCCCGAGACATCGGCAGGGGACCATAAAGGTCAATTGCTAGAAGGTCGTTAGGCCCTTCTGGTACAATGGCATGAAAACTGGGCTTCGGTAAAAGACTGGTTTTGGCTTTTTGACAAATGTCGCAACTGCGCAATTCCCTCTTGACATCAGCATGCATATTTTGCCACCAAAGGTCTTTTTTCAACGTACACCAGGTTTTATAAACCCCAAAATGGCCTCCAACAACATGATAAGAATGTATACATTGAGACACCAAATGTTTTGGTATACAAAGGCGGAAAGTAGAGTCTTCATCACGTTGCATGTAAAGGATATCATTATTGATAGAAAATCTAACATTGCTGTTAGTTCCTTTTTGTATGTTTTGCCGGATACGATTAAGTTTTTCGTCTGCTTTTTGGATTTCTGAGATATTCAGCAATTCTTGCGTCAGTTCATTAGGCAAAGACCTTGCAATAAGGCTAATATTGAAACAGCGGTCGTTGGGAGTGGGAAGCCGACAATTTGGGAAACGTGATAAAATATCTGGGACAATATTATTTTTGCCAGGGACAAATTTGATGGTAAAATCAAATTCCTGAATGGCTAGTGCCCAACGAGATATTCTGGGTGTTAACAACCGGCAGGTATTTAAATAAATAAGGGCTTTATGATCGGTATAAATTGTGAAATCCCGACCAATCAAAATTGTACGCCATTTTGACAGTGCATAAATAATTGCTAGGCACTCTTTTTCCGAAATAGTGTACAATCGTTCCCTATTTAAAAGCAATCTGCTGATACGCGCAACGACCCGCTTTTCTCCCTGATCCAACTGAAATAACTCCGCACCTATTCCTACATCGCTAGAATCGGCTTGGACATAAAACCGGGAATCAAACCTAGGATAATAAAGTAAAATACTATCCTTTAATGACCTTTTAAGTTGGCAAAAGGCCTTTTGCTGGGCTTCTCCCCAAATCCACTTGTTATTTTTACGTAACAAAAAGAATAACGGTTCCGACACTGTTGAAAAGTCGTGACAAAAAGATCTGTCAAAATTACAGAGTCCTAAAAAACCCCGTAATTGTTTTACATTCTGAGGGATGGCGAAGTTTTCAATCGCTTCTATCCGAGAATGGTCTGGACGTATTCCAGTACTATTGATCGTGTAGCCCAAATAACTGACTTCCTCCTGAAAAAACTTGCACTTATCTAGGCGTAAAGTAAGACCAGATTTCGATAACTTTTCGAAAACTAACCTAAGATGTTCCAAATGTTCTTGCAAAGATTCAGAAAAAATCAAAATATCGTCCACGTAGATTTTAACAAAGTCAAACATACCCAATATTTTGTCCATGCATCGGGTAAAACTGCTCACAGCCGTTTTGAGACCGAATGGAAGAACCTTAAATACGTAGGATTTTGTCCCATGTAAAAAACCTGTATATTTCCTATCCTTCTTTTGCAAAGGAATTTGGTAATAAGATTGGTTTAAATCAAGGACGGACATATATTTAGGTGATTTTATTCCTTTGAAAATATCATCCAAGGACCTAGGCATTTCGGAGTCTGGATACATGACCATATTTAATCGTCTTGCATCAAGACACACTCTTACTGAACCGTCTCGTTTTACGGTGGTACATAAAGGGCTGCAATACGAAGTATCAGCACGCTCAATAATACCCCACTTTTCCATTGAGTCTATTTGCTTTTGCACAGCATCTCTATGAGCTACTGGGATAGCATAGGGCTTTTGAAAAAATGGCGAATCATCACGAAGTGTAATTTTATGTTCATAACCATTGACTCGGCCTGGTTTGTCCGAAAAAAGATTTTTATTTTTTTCAATTAAATTGAAAAACTTAACTTTATCTCCGGGACCTAATGGAAGTTTATCCAAAATATTTTGGACGTCAGAGACTTCCTTCTCCAAATTTAAATTAAAAACAGTATGTTCTTTGGTATTTTTAATTAATCTGGCTTGAAGAGAAGACATAGGTTGGAGTTCATGGACCAGAGACATTTCTGGAACTTTAATTATGGCGGCATAATGTTGTAAAAACATACATTTTTGCCTATAATCAATAGAAGCTCCAACAACGCGCAAAAAATCCGAACCAATAAGCACCGGATACACCAGATCGGGTACATAGAGAAATTCGAACTGAAAATCATGTTGATTAAACTTAAAAGAAAGTTGAACTTGATGCGTAACTTTTCTATTTCTTGACTTAAAAGCGCCGGATACTTTTACTCCGGTAACAGGAAAAATAGGAAGATCTGGATTTGCAATAGTTATTTGTTCCCAAACATTTTGAGACAAACAACAAACAGTGCTTCCCGTGTCGATTAAACAAGGGAAAGCAAAATCACCTATGGTAATATTCACCACAGGGCACCGCACCTCTACGGCCTCCGGGCTGTGGTCAAAATCGCAATCAGAAAGTAGATCGGACTTTGGGTTGTTAAATAAAATATTGTTGGTTCGAAACCTATCAACTTCCTTCGTGCTCGAACCTAAAACACGAGGAAAACCTAGTTTTCCGAAATCTCATTGTTTTCGTTTTCTAGAGATTCCGATATAGTCGAAATTTTATAATTAAATGTTTTTTTATCATTATTATTTTGGCTGTGGTTAGCACTATTAGAATATTGTTTTGTTTGGTTCGGGTTATCACTTTTGTAAACGTTTCGTCGCAAATTATTATCAAAATTCGACGATGCATTATAGTGTTCCGCCAACCGGAGTCTATCTAATGCTTCGGTAACAGTGCTAACCCCGATAAGGGCACAAGAAATCGTAGGACTGTAATGTCTAGACACGATTGCTATTAAGTCCCTTTCAGGATAAGGTGGCTGTAGAAACTTAGCTTTAGCAATATTCATTAAAAAATAATCAACATAAGAACCAGAAGATGGGTGATAGCGGCCAGCTTCTAGCTCCAATTTAATTTGTACCTGACGTGTGGAATTCCAAAAATGGTTTAGGAATGCATTTTTAAATTCATTAAAATTAGAAAAGGTATACAACAAAGCATCAGCCCAATATTTGGCTTTACTTTTAAACAAGTTACGGCTCCAGGCCGGAAATAAATTAAAACCAACGCTATATGTGTTAACTGCATTTTCTAAAAGTCTAATGAATTCCATTGGATGTAGGCTATTATCATCATGAAACTCCGGCACGACTTTGTTACTATCAATATTGGCAGTGGAATGGTTATTGTCAAAACCATTGTTCATATTTGAAGCGAATTGAGGAACCTCCCTAATATCGTGTGGTACCTGGACAGTATTGTTATAATATTGAGGCAAATTAATATTTTGGGAGTCCACCCTATTATTGGCGTAGTTGTGCGTAGGTGGGAATGTCCTAATGTCATGTGTATGTGTAAAATTCACATGTCCTCCAGTATTGTTTTGGTTATATGGAGGTAAATTTAAGTTTTGAGTGTCCACCCTATTATTGGCGTAGTTGTGCGTAGGTGAAAACACCCTATTTTGAGAAAAATAACTAGGTTGACCAACATTATTATAATCAAAATTAGGCAACTGATTAGGATTATAAAAAGTATTACTTGGTGGATCGACCCTATTATTTTCTGAAAAAAATCTGTTTTGTTGTCCCACCCTATTATTTTCAAAATTATTTAAGTGGTTATTCTGCGAAAAAATATTTGGATGAGCAACAAAATTTCTTGGTCGTAAATTTTTATTTTGTGGTTCCACCCTATTGTTGTTATTATAGGATGGTAGATTATACGGGAAAACAGTATTATCTTGGGTCGCCTTATTGTTGTTAGTGTAGGTAGGTAAATTGTATTCAGAAAACAAACGATTTTGTTGAGGCACCCTATAATTTTTTATTAAATTATTTTGAGAACCTAATGTATTTTTATTTGTCCAACTAGGAATAGATTTTTGCCTAGAAGCACTAATATTTACACTATCCAACCGACGTTCTAAAGTATTCGGTTGCTGAAAAAAATAAAAGTTTTCCCTTATAATATTTACGTTACCTAAATTTAAATCGGAAACACTTTTAGTCTGCCGTTCCACCCTGTTATGAATAGTTTCCCCAATAGGTAAAGTATTATTTTTTTCTCCAAGTTGCATAGTTTTTAAATAATTATAATTATAAGAGTTATCAATGCTATTTTTTGCATGTTGTTTTATAATATTTTCACTGGTGTCCGGTGGCAATCTTGGCGAAAAGTCATCCCCAAAAGGTTCCGTCAAGGTTTGGGTAAAAGAAAATGGAAAGCCCCTACCTTGATTTTGTAGTACTTCACTTATTGGTGAATTGGGCGCCGTAGTTGGTGGCGACGGTATTCTAGCTGGTAAATCCAAATTTATGCGGCGGCGTGTTGCCCCAGTTTTTCTTTGGGCCCCCTGGATACTACTGGCATTTCCTGCAGCAGGCTGTTGTTGCTTCGCTGACTGACGGGTCACTCTTTTGTCGTCACTTTTTGGTGAGTGTTCCAACCCCATATTTCACTATTATTTTTTTTTCTTCAGCTACACGTTGAGGTGACACTGATGTGGCATAGCAGAACGGAGAGCAGGGGTTCGGAGCTGGTAGGTGTTTAAATAATAGCGTGTTTTCGGGGTTGTGACGGTTTATTTTCGGGGTGTATTAATTGTATACAAAAAGCTAGAAAATAGAAAGACTCTCTTACACTTTGAAAAGAATAGCACATGTAAATGGTTTGGTAAAACCATGCAACGTGGCGAAAAAAAGGTTTAGAAAGTTTATTCTATTTTAAAGGGTAATTTAACTATTTTCATTTATACATACCTAGCACCAGGCACACAAAATTAGATAAAATCATTAATTTGATTCGCCCTGAGGATACTGACTTATAGCACAAATCATAAGTTGCAACACCTGATCGAAAATGAACTGAAACGGTCACTGAAAAGTTCAAAAAAACGGTGCGCAAAAAAACACGCAAAAAGATAATAAACATTCGCGTACTTTAGAACGTCGATTTGGATACAATCCGGGCTCACTTATAGGCAACTCGTTAAACGTAAGCAATACCTCGTATTAGGCTGGAGTGAAAATAAATAATTACGGTTCAAACTTTGAAGGTCAAATAATGAAAATACATATTTGAGCTTGAAAATTGGTATACCTATGTTTTATGAACCGCTAAATACGATAAAAATAGTAAAAAAAGTTCTTGTCACCTCTTTGACCTTGAACTTTCAAGGTCAAAGCATGAAATTGGGTATTAGCGCTTCAAAGTCGGTGAGATAGATTTATTTACTAATATTCTTATTTACTATAGCAGATACAATCTAGGTGCACCAATTTTCAAGTTTTCAAGCGCAAATACGTATTTTCATACTTTGACCTTCAAAGTTCAAGGTCAACGAAGTCACTAGAATTTTTTTACTAATTTTATCGTATTCAGCGACTCATAAAACGTAGGTATACCAATTTTCAATCACAAATACGCATTTTCATTGTTTGACCTTCAAAGTTAATTTTGAAGGTCAAAGAAGTAATCAGGATTTTTTTCAATACTTTTTCTAAATTTAGTGCATTAAGTTGACCTTATAAACATCTATTACGTTCGCTTTTCTTGTTGGTCCATATATGGACCAGTCCCGGATCGAAAAGGTTAAAGAAAAAATAAAGGAGTAAAAGTTACAATTGTGACATCCTGGAGGGTAAGGGTAATTAAAATAAGACCTTGTAGTCCTGGTTTTATTTCTGATATATATCTTTTTGTATTTTCGCTAAATACATAAAACATTTCTAAAATGAAAATTGTACCTTTCTAGTTAAGCAATTTTAATAAAATCTTAATAATAATTAAAATATGGTTCGCGCAAAGATGCAAGTTGCTTGCAAAACAACTTTACACTACGATGTTACAAGAACGCTTTGACATTGAGACTTGAAATAAAAAAAAATTCCACTGCTTAGAAAATCTCTATTCCAAATCTCAAGTCTCTGGATCAAAGCGTTTTTGAAATATCGTAGTGTAAAGTTGTTTTGCAAGCGACTTGCATCTTTTCGCGAACCATAGTTTAGGTTTATAGTAATACTTTGTAGTAATAAAAAATAATACGATGTATCAGATGTATAAATAAATCGTTTATCTATAAAAGGATTTAAGGGGTTGTTCTGATTTTTGAGGCAAAAAATTGACGATTTTTGGAATTTTTTTTAGACGACCTGTATTATTTTTATGTACAAAAGTTTTTACAAAGTATTACTTAGACAACTCTTAAAGTTCACAAAAAAAAAATAGTTTTTGTTTACGTCATAAATAAATGTACAGAACACTCTGAAGTTAGACACCTCAAAAATAACATGGCATACGGTTCCAGCGATAGCTCGGCCCTCAATGGTCCGAAACACAAAAATCAAAAACAGTCTTGTTAAAAATGACATCCTTTAGTTCGCTAGTCTAGACATAAGTCAAAATTCCAAAAAACAAAAATTCCACGCGTATTTTAGTGAAAAAAAAATGCAATTTTTCCGACTAAACGGGTAAAAAATGTGGAATAAAAAATAAATTACAAGCCTTAAAAACTAGCGAATTCGCCAATATGATTTTCGACAAAATGCCGAAACATTTAAGTTAATATGTTAAATAGTTTTTTTTAATCGCTGGAACCGTTTTGAAAAATGGAATTTTGAAAACGCGTTTAAAGTTTTTTTTTTATATTTTAAAGTATACAAAACAAGCACCAATAAAAATTTAATTCTGCAGGTCGATTCTACAATAAACTTTTTAATAAACTGAACGAAAATGAACTGAACGAAAAAGTATTCTTTACCGAAAAACTAAATTTAATATTAAAGGAGTAATAGCCTTTTAAAAAGTAACATTTTTGGTGGCACAGAATGTAACTTCCTCTTAATTCCATTTTTTTTTTTTTGAAAACCGTTGCTCCTACAGTGTTACACTATCTGACATTTTTTATGTATTTTTACTCAAGGAATCTATATTTTTTACAAAAAATTAAAAAAAAGATACACATAAAAAAGTTTGGGACAAAAAACTGATAAGGCCCCCCCGTTTCGCCACATTCAAAGGGGCGTATCTTCATTACGACGTATTTTTAGACATATGTTTATAGGAACCTTTTGTCATATTTGATGATGTAGAATTTTTTATTCGATTGTTACTAATTATAATAAATTATTAAAATATACTTAATTTTAAATTGCAAAAAATATTTCTTTTTCCTGTCTTATTACTTATCTAGTTATCCATGACAAATTGCTATCCAATCAAATTGCTTAAAAAACAATTGAATCGATTCTTTTGCGTGCGTTTTATTTTTAAATTGAAAAAGCTTGGTTATTAATTTCTGTTAAAATTTGTCTGTTATGAAAATAATAATACTTGCAAAACTGTTCCATGAATATTGTAAATATTAAAATTGATTTTACAATTGAAATTTTGTGTTTTTGAAGTTATTTTAGTGGATGAATACAGATTAATCAGTTAACATATATTTTGAGGTTATGTTATAGAAGAAATTATTTTGTATGAAATGATTATAATAACTGTATCTAGTCAAAAATAACAGTTAGTTCCAGACCAAAAGTGACCAAAAGGTCATATTTCTTTATAAATATTACAGTAAAGGTAACGCATCTTCTTTTAAAAAGTTTAAAAATAACAAGTTTTAGTTAGCGGGTGAAAAAAAGTTCAACTTTTCGCCCGTAAAACATGAACAAAAAGTGTCGTTTTTAGAATCAATCGAATAAAATATATTTTTGAACATAATATGCAACACGCAAAACACTTGATTTCTTTTTTCAGCCTGTTTTATCTGAAATAGATTTCCTATTGCCCATAAAAGTATTATTTTTCTGAGATATACCTACCATTAATTTATTTAGTTTTACTGGTGAGACAAAACTTTTATCTGGTTTGGATTTGACTTTAGTCCTTTAGTTGGGAAACGATTCAAATTCATTCAAACAACTTTGAACTAGTGTATAGGATAACATGTTAACAAATCGTAAAAAAAGATTGTAGTATTTTATTTCGAGACGTTTAATACGCGTTTATATCGCTTTCCATATGTCATTTGGTCGGTAAAAAACGTAAAAAACTCACAGGGTCTGCGTCACGATTGAAATATCTTTAACTCTTATCTTCGTTTACTCTATTTACCTGAATTATACCAACGCAAAGTTGGGATGGTTCAGAGCAAAACACACTAAAGCCTACATGTTCAAAATGCAAAGATCGTCGAAAATGCACAATATCCTTTACAATTCAAAAATTCCCGAAAATTTTAGTAATCCACCTCAAACGCTTCTCCCAGACGGAACATTTTCGAAGAAAAACTTAGTGTCACCGTAGACTTTCCTCTAGAAGGATTAGATATGAGTAATTATGCCGCAGAGTCCGTCGCAGGTACAACTTGTACGCCATTTCAAATCACAGTGGTACCATGTATAGCGGATACTATACTGCAATTGTAAGCATCCTTATAATCACAGGTGGCATGTATATGACGACTTTAGGGTCTCTTCAGTTTCACCAAGATCGATAGTTTCAGAAGAAACCTACATACTTTTTACGAACAAGAAGGTCATAATCACAATTTTGAAGAGTCACGATTTTAGTTTTAATAACAATTTTTTTTTTGTTTTTAATTTTTTTTTCTGTTATATATTTATATTTTATGTTATATTTTATTTTATATTTTATGTTATATTTTATTTTATATTTTATGTTATATGTTTATATTTTTTATGTTAATTTATTATTATTATTAATAAATCTCTCCGTACTAAACTATAGTCTGACACACGGTAATAAACCTACCACGAAAGGGTAAAAAAAGATTGTAGTATTTTATTTCGAGACGTTTAATACGCGTTTATATCGCTTTCCATATGTCATTTGGTCGGTAAAAAACGTAAAAAACTCACAGGGTCTGCGTCACGATTGAAATATCTTTAACTCTTATCTTCGTTTACTCTATTTACCTGAATTATACCAACGCAAAGTTGGGATGGTTCAGAGCAAAACACACTAAAGCCTACATGTTCAAAATGCAAAGATCGTCGAAAATGCACAATATCCTTTACAATTCAAAAATTCCCGAAAATTTTAGTAATCCACCTCAAACGCTTCTCCCAGACGGAACATTTTCGAAGAAAACTTAGTGTCACCGTAGACTTTCCTCTAGAAGGATTAGATATGAGTAATTATGCCGCAGAGTCCGTCGCAGGTACAACTTGTACGCCATTTCAAATCACAGTGGTACCATGTATAGCGGATACTATACTGCAATTGTAAGCATCCTTATAATCACAGGTGGCATGTATATGACGACTTTAGGGTCTCTTCAGTTTCACCAAGATCGATAGTTTCAGAAGAAACCTACATACTTTTTACGAACAAGAAGGTCATAATCACAATTTTGAAGAGTCACGATTTTAGTTTTAATAACAATTTTTTTTTTGTTTTTAATTTTTTTTTCTGTTATATATTTATATTTTATGTTATATTTTATTTTATATTTTATGTTATATTTTATTTTATATTTTATGTTATATGTTTATATTTTTTATGTTAATTTATTATTATTATTAATAAATCTCTCCGTACTAAACTATAGTCTGACACACGGTAATAAACCTACCACGAAAGGGGGAGGTAGTAGCTCCGCTCCGATTAAAGCGAATTCAACGTGAACG
>CAUEHQ010000560.1:48953-92443 GCA_958510825.1 Brachypterus glaber
CTCTTTCTTTGATGACTATTTAACTTTAATATGTAAAGATGGCATTTTTAATTACACAAAAACATGTTAGGTGCTCAACAAAAGCTAGGAAATGTTGAGTTTTTAACGCTCTTTATTAACATTAACAGATTTAAAACAGATTTAAAACTTATAATCAGTACCCTACGTATTTCATGTTAATAAAGAGGCTTTATCGGAAATAATTCAGGGAGTTTAGATTTTTGGTTTATTAGGTAGGTTTTAAGGTCGCAAATAAACAATTTTGCGACGTTGAACTCGATTTGGAACTGTCATTTTTTTAACTTATTTTTCACAAAAAACAGACTTTTTAAAATATCTCAAGATCGGTGCATCCTAGAACAAAAAAATTTTGATATGAAAAAAAAGAGGATCAAATCTCCAACATTTTTTTGTGTCATATATTTTTTTGTACGACTTATAGCTAGTTCACGGCTGTAGGGTTTTAGATTTTTCTTTATGACTCGGTTAGGAAGGTTTTTTATGCTTTTAACCATAAAAAACCTATTAAAATACAATGGTGATTCAATCGAAAATCGGTTTACTCGAAATAATGGGGCACAAATGTGTGAATTATTAAAAAAATAATTTTGCGTAAATTAAAAAAAATGTGCCAGATAATTTTTTTTAATTTTCACCCAAAATGTTCTCAGGGGCATACCTAACCGACCATAAAGAACAATTTTGGTTTTTCTAAATCTAAAAACGTATAGTGTAACGTTTAAGAGATATTTTAAAAATCCGTTTTTTGTGAAAAACACGTTGAAAAAATGAGAGTTCCAAATCGAGTTCAACGTCTCAAACCTGTCTGTTTATTTGCAGCCATTAACCCTACCCAATAAACCGAAAATCAAAACTCCCTGAATTATTTCCAGGTAAAGCCTCTTTTATTGACTTGAAGACTGGACTACAACTGGAAATACGCCGGCTACTGCTTATAATGCTAGATCTGATTATTCTTTAGTATAAATAATTAAATTAAGTACGTAAGAAACTATTACAGGTACCCATAATTGAAAACGTCCCGTGTCAAAAGCGGTCTCTACAGTTTTCCACGGTGCACTTCTGAGGGGTGTTTTCCGAACTTGCGGCGAACTTTAGTATTTCGTTATATTCTTGTTATTTATGTAGTAACTAACGAATCAAGAGCAAAATTAAAAAAATCTATCGGTTAGTTTTTTTTTAATTTAGATTTTTTTTTATAAAAATCTGCACCTATTTAATTATTTGGCTATATCTCAGCTATTTCTAATTATAATAAAAATATTATTAAAAATTAAATAAAGACTGCTTAATAATCTACAAAAAAAGTAAATACATTTTTTTTATATCTTTTACCGTTTTGTAACAATACGTGATTAAAGTTTGAAGTAAAACAAAAAAGTATAAATTCATTTTTATATTTAATAAAAATTATCTAGGAAGGCTTATTTTACTGTAAAATGTCAAATTGCATTTAAACACATTATTTCTTTTAATCAAGGTGGCTTGTGGAAAAATTTTAAAACTGACGGATATTATTTTTTTATGATAGATAGTTTTCAATGTTAAGATTTAATGTATTTTTGTAAGAAAGTAGTTTTTTAAATAAAAATGAATTTAGATAATCATGAAACAAGTAAAAAAATATTGTACACTGTTTGTTTTACAATAATCAAAAACATTAAACCAGTTCCAAGTACATTATTTTGGTAACTAATAAAAAAATAGGTTATGATGATGTCCAAATTTCCAAAAGCTTGTTTGTTGGGGCTCTCCATGACACTGTTGCATAAAAACCTGCCACTAAATAAATAAATTTATTAATTAATAAATAAAAATTTATTACCTATGCATAAAAAAAGTAATTAAGTAAATTTTTAACTTATTTACTTTAAAAACTAAAATATAATAATTATTTACGGACATCAAAATTACTTTTTACAAAATAATGGACTTGGAATTGGCCTAATTGTTTTGATTTTTGTAAAGCAAACAACGCACAATAATTTTCGATTAGTTTCATGATTATCTAAATTCATTTTTATTTAAAAAACTTCTTACTTACAAATATACATTAAATCTTAACATTGAAAACAATCATAAAAAAATAAACAACTTTACATCAGTTTTCAAATTTTGCTAGAAGCCACCTTAATTAAAAGAAATAATGTGTTTTAAGGTAATTTGACGTTTCACAGTAAAATAAGCCTCCCTAGATAATTTTTATAAATAGAAAGATGAATTTATACTTTTTTGTTTTACTTTAGACTTTAATCACGTATTGTGACAAAACGGCAAAAGATATAAAAAAATGGTATTTACTTTTTTTGTAGAAAATTAAGCAGTCTTTTTTTATTTTTAGTAATATTTTTTTTTATAATTAGAAATAGTTGAGATATAGACAAATAATTAAATAGATGCAGATTTTTATAAAAAAATCTAAATAAAAAAAAACTAACCGATAGATTTTTTTAATTTTGGTCCTAAATCGTTGGTTACTACATAAATAACAAGAATATAAAGAAATACTAAAGTTCGCCGCAAGTTCGGAAAACACCCCTCAGAAGTGCACCGTGTATGATGTATGACATAAATGATAGTTTAGCGAAATAAATTTAATAGTTATAGCTGGATATATGTGCTCATAATTTTAAGCTTTGATGCAATTTATTTTATAAAATTCCAATGTCGGGTTATGCACACTTATTTCTCAATTTTGCATGGTTAATTTTTATTTAGCTGACTCTTGCCTGATACCGTATCGAATTTTAAATTCCACTTTTTCAGTGTTTAATAGTTAGGTATGCCCGAGAAAAAGGTTAGAAATACTTCGTAGCATGGCCTTGTTTTTCTCGGTATGAAAGAAGATTACTTTGTATTTTTAAAACTGCATACCCGGGAAAAAAGGTTTATATATTTGAGATATGATCGGATCTCTGTATATCCAAATTTCATGTCCAAGAATATATCAAGAAATCCAATCATATATGCTTATATATAAGCAGTTATATATCAAGAGATCCAATCATATCTCAGTTGTATAAATAGATTATATCTGCTTATATATAAGCATATATGCTCATATATGGCGAGATATGATTGGATCTCTTGATATATAACTGCTTATATATAAGCATAACTGCTCATATATGAAGAGATATGATCGGATCTCTTGATATATGCACATATATTTTTATATCTAATCACTTTTACAAATAGATTATATCTGCTTATATCTGCTTATATATAAGCATATCTGCTCATATATGACGAGATATGATTGGATCTTGATGTATAACTGCATATATATAAGCATATATGATTGGATCTCTTGATATATTCTTGGACATGAAATTTGGATATACAGAGATCCAATCATACCTCAAATATATAAACCTTTTTTTCCCGGGTAAATTTTTCTCTGCCTAAAAAATTTTTTATTTTTTTCCAGAAGATAACCTTAATCGGAATTATCGTTTTTTTTTATTTTCAAAAGGAATTGTGTGTTGTTTCCAATTTATTCTGAGTATTGATTTATATTCAATATGATATGCTGTTATTACATCACGGCATCTGATAGCTAGAGAACGTGATGATACCACATCACGTACACATGCGTGTGAATTGCTCCTCTGAAGTATGTATTTGAACCAGAATTAACAATACTTTAATATACTTAAAAACAAGTTGTAGGAGGAGGAGGAGGAAGGTGGCATATTCGATGTGGGTTGGGTCAGAGCCTATGGCTCTCTTACCCGTGTTCTTTGGGTTTTTGTCTTGTGTATATTTGTTTGGTGATTGACCTTGAGGTCTGTGCTGTGTTGCTTAGATAAATCATAAACCGGCTCTCTCCAGATTTTTTTTTTGTCTTATTTTTTTTTTTTGTCTTATTTTTTTTTTTTTTGTCATTTGTGTTTTTTTTTTTTTTTAATATTTTTGGCCTACTTAACCTACTTTACATGGAATGAATAAATAATTAAATAAACAAATAAATAAATAAATAAAATAAATTAGTGAATCTGGAAACAAATAGACATAATATTAATTGACATAAATTGACATAAACATGGGGACATAAATTTTTAAAATTGTTACCGAGGGTGAATAAGCTCTTTTTTCCAGTTTCCCCTTGTGGGAATTGTTAAAAATTAAGGGACAACACAATTATAAAATTTATAAAATATTCTTTTTTATTTATATATACATATATGTACCCGATATTTGTATATATAGGGTTTTTTTTTGTTTTTGATTTTTTTTTTTCTTTGATATAGAGTAAAAGGGAGGAGGGAGCGCAGTGGCCGTTAACGCTAGCTCCTCCCTTTTGGTCTTATATTAATTTTTATTTTTTTAATTTTATACATTCACAACATTGACATAAAATAAATAAAGTAACATGTTAACAATTGAATAAATAGGACTTTTACTAGACCGGGACATTTAAAAGACATATATATATATATATTTTTTTTTTAAAAGACATTTAGTGTGGTTTTTTTTTACAATTTGGGGTAGGGTGGATATTTCCACGCTTGGCATGTTTGGTCGTTCCTGGCGGTTAGGGTGGGTCATACTGTATGTTTCTTGGTCTTTTATAGGTGTCTCTTTGGTCAGGGACATAGTCTAGGGCGATTCTCAGGAGTTCATTAGGGTGGCTCTCGGCTCTATCTAGATGCCTCGTTGCGAGGGACTTTAAGTGCTCTAGCAACGGGGGGATCTCTAGATCCCTTCTGATCACCTCGTTTCTGACATACCAAGGAGCGTTTACGACCATCCTCAGGGCCAGGTTCTGAATGACTTCAAGGCGCTTCAGGTGAGTGGGGGCGGCGTAACCCCAGGCGCCGCAGGCATAAAGGAGGACTGGTCTGACTAGAGATTTGATGCAAAGTATCTTGGTCCTCAGGGTCATGGTGCGTCCTAAGAGCAGGGGGCGAAGTTTGTAGACCAGCGCCCTGCCCTTGTCGACATTGTTTTTAATATGTTTTGCCCAAGTTAGGGACTTGTCGAGGGTAACTCCAAGGTACTTTACATCCTCTCTCCATGGGATAATATGCCCTGCCAGCTCCAGTCTTTCCGGTGGTCTGAGGCGCCTGCGTGTTATGAATATCGCCTGGGTTTTGGTGGGATTTAGTGTAACTCGCCATGAGTCACACCAATCTTCCACCGCCTCCAGCGCAGTCTGAAGCGCGTTGATTATGATCTCTACGTTCCTTGACCTTACAAGGAAGTAGGTGTCGTCGGCGTACTGGCCTCTGAGGACATTCGGTGTCCTTGGCATGTCAGCGAAGAAGATCAGAAAGATAAGAGGCGCGAGAACCGACCAAACAAGTTGTAAATAACTTCTTCTTCTTCCTTTTTTTTAGCCTTTTCTCAGTGAGATAATTAGCCAGATCCCTTTTAGTTACTCAATTCACCAAGAGTGGTTGTTGTCTGGCTTGGCACCATGCCCACTCCTGTTTTGATTATAGAAAATTTACAGTCTTCTGTAAGACCTTTTCTTTTTCTTTTTCTTCTTCCCTTTTCGTGTTTGCTGTTTTTTCTAATTTGTAATTATATTTGCGCAAGCGCTAGTATATAAAAAAAAAATTCTGTACGTATAAAAACTTTTTCACGTGTTAGTTGCTTCCAAATCAAAATTTATCAGCATTATAAATGATTAAAAAAAATTCGTCATTTTACTGCACATCATCCATACAATCACTATAAAATATATAAAATCGAATCCAGGGCATATCTAAGATAGCAAATAAATAAATAAATAACTATACTAAAACACTTGATGCTCAAAATTAAACGCGATTAACAGATTACATAATTCTTGCCAAAAGTATATGTTCCTCGTTTCACGGGTGAAAAGCAACTGAAGTGTAAATAACTTATTGGGTTATTTTTATAATTGGTTGTTGCATTAGTGACTTTTATTTATGTAGTCCTGGGTTTAAACCTTGAGGAACCCTAGGTCAAATTTGTTATTTTATATAATATAAAAAAAAATGTTCTATATTATAAAACAATATTCCGTAAGGAAGAAGCAAAACGAAACGATTAGCATATATTGGAATGCGCGTTACATGTTGATGTGCTAATGTTTAATTCAAATGTTAGGTATTACATACTGTCACATATTCGAGAAAATTAGAATGAATGTGTGCATAACTTTAATCGATAGAATATTTTATGCTTTGTTATTATTCGGAGATTGTTACTTTGCGTATACACAATATAGATCTAGATATAGACTATAGATCGCTATAGATCTAGTCCAATGTTTTTGTATATTTACTAAACTATACTTTAAGAAAATCTTTACATTTTTTCTGGATTTGATTCACTTATTATCAGAAACAACTAATAGATTTTTATGTACTTAAGGCCATGTTACTCCAAAAAACGTATTTTTTTTCAATACATTTTATTTATAGTACAAAACATGTTGAGTAATCAATTTTTTTACATATGAAAGCACATATATGAAATTACTTGAAAAAAATATTTTTTTTTTTCAAAATGGCGGTCCTGAAAATGGCTGCTGAAACTCATCTGATTCGTAGATGGATGACATCATTTCTTGGAAAAGAATTATCTGAAAGAAAAAAACAAAACGGTTTCATGTTCTGTATCGAATTGGCTATGGCCTCAAGCAGAATGAAACATTTTCAATGAAAAAAAAAACAAAATGGCGGACTTTTGAATTTTTTTTACCCTTTTTTTCACTTTTAATTGTTTATAACTTTTTTAAATAATAATGAATATTTCTGGTTCTGCTTGAGGCCATAGCCAATTCGATACAGAACATGAAACCGTTTTGTTTTTTGCTTTCAGATAATTCCTTTCCAAGAAATGATGTCATCCATCTACGAATCAGATGAGTTTCAGCAGCCATTTTCAGAACCGCCATTTTGAAAAAAAAAATATTTTTTTTTCAAGTAATTTCATATATGTGCTTTCATATGTAAAAAAATTGATTACTCAACATGTTTTGTACTATAAATAAAATGTATTGAAAAAAATTACGTTTTTTGGAGTAAGCTGGCCTTAATAATTCGTTGTATAATTGGTAAATTATAAGTTTATTTGTAGCCCTGATGTTGAACCTTTTGGAACCACACATCCAGTTTTTTCGTTTATACTATAAACTATAGAACATGTGTGTAATAATTGGTTGCATCTCTGGTAAATTGTAAATTTTCATGTGGTCCTGGTTTTGAACCCTGCGGACCTCACATCGAATATGTTTTTTTTATAGAACATTCTACACGTTTCCCGGGAAACGGATTTAAATAAAGATTTCGAACAAACCTATTTTTTTTTATTTAGGTGAATAGGCTTTCCTTACTAACTAAAACTTGATATAAATCAATATCTTCCCCGGGGCCGTTTTAAAAAAAAAATTAAAATTTATGATTGTACCTGAAATTAAGAGTTTTATACTAATTCCAGAAGTCAAATACCGTCGATATATATATTTTTGATTTGACATTAATAATTTTAAATCTGTCTATAAAACGTCAAAATCCAAAATGGCAGATTCAACATGGCAGAAAATTATGAATTTTGTTTGCGATTTAAATGAAACCAAAGAAACTTAGTTAGTGTTTCAAATTTATGTTTTTTTGTCGCATTCCTTTGTGGAAGTTTTCTACATCCGAAAAAAAAATAAATTTGACACACTAACTGGATTTCTTTATGCAGGGTCACATATATTTAATATTTTTTTTAATCTTATAACATTTTCTAAAATTTCTATTCGGCCATATTTTTTATATATTTTTTGAGTATTGAAATAGGAATTTAGGTCTTTTTTTTTATTTCAAACAATTTCATAATACAAAAACGCAAATTTTACTTTTAAACTAATTTTAAATTACATATATAAATATAAATGAAAATTTTAAACAAATCTAAGGTAACAAAATTAAAATTTAACACCTTAAAAAATAAATAAAAAAATAACAATTATATAGTCGAAAAGGAAATTTCTTTCCATTCAAACAAAAAATCCCCCTTGCCCCTGCCTTCATTGCGCCCTTTAAAATCTTATTTATTACGTGTTCTAAATTTCAAGTTGATATCTCTCATAATTTAAATGAGGGAGCAGACTTTAGACTCGCGCTTTATAAGATAACACTGGTCGACAAAAAAAACACATGCCTCCATTTTGTCTGATATATAATTTTTGATGTACTTTTTGATGCTGAACACGAATTTGACCTCCATTTGTCAAGTTTGGTTCGAGATTCTGAGGTAAATGCTACTGCTTTTTTTGAAAAAAAAAGTTAAATATCGTTGTTTTCGGCCCTAAATTTTTTTTCCACAAACATTATACATCTATAAGATGCAGTTTTTTACTCAGATTTTAAAAATATTTTGTTTTTTAGATATCCTTAACGGTTTTCGAGAAAAGTTCAAAAAACTTTTAACCCGAACCAAACTTAACAAATGTAGGTCAAATTCCTGTTCAGCATCAAAAAGTACATAGAAAATGATATATCAGACAAAATGGAGGCACATGTTTTGTCGACCAGTGTAATTAGAAAAGGCATGTTAAATTTATAAGTTTGATATTAAACTCCTGATTCTTTCTCAATTTTAATTCTTAATTAAAACGTAATTAGAACAATTATACTAAAGACAGTTGGAACAGAAAAATATACGAATAAGTGTGGGAATAACTAGATAAATTTATTAGCGACTCGCGTTTACTAATTATAAGCTCGTTAAAGAATTAAATAGCGGCCTGCGGTTCACTTGACTGTAAAAAATACTTATTATATAGGTGGGTACTCACTTGTTAAACGAATTTGCTCTTGGCATATAGTAAAGATTTAGGATTCAGGATTCAGAAATATTTTTTTTCTTCAAGCGTACTAAAATGTTCATATTATATAACTGAACACACTAGTTAGAAGTGATCTATTTTTTTACAGTAAAAATGAGTTCATTGTTGCACGCCGTAAAAAAAGTTAGTTAGCAAAACCACCACTGGCGGCAGCATTCTTTGACTTTGATGACAGCCATACTTCAAACTTGTTTGTTTATTATGTAAACAGGTGGTTGACTCGAGATTCTGTGCAAAAACCTTGTGTGAAATTGATTAAAAATGATTGAAGAAGAATATATGGTTTATAAACCTACAATTCTCTCCGAAATTGCATATGCTACATTAGACAAGTTACCATCGAAATCGCGAAAAGTGTACGATTTAGCCTACGAAAAAAAATTAAAATGAGCTAAGGAAGGTTTAAGTTTATTTCAAAAGGGTTTTATTGGCATAATTTAAAACATACTTTATTACTGAATAAATTAAATTAAAAAATTAATATTTAAAAAAATATATAGGATGCTTGAAGAAAAAATAGTATGTTTCACTCAGAGGAAAAGTGTTTTTTTACTCGTCTGTAAAATCCAGAGACTTGTAAAAAAAGCTTCACTTTTCCTCTTAGTAAAACAATATACTATTTTTCTTTTTATGGGTTTCATAAAGAAATCAACGGTATAGATATAGATCTAAACATTTAAAAGGACAATTGTTTTCTTTTACTGAATAATATATTATTATTAATAATCAGTGATTGTGTTCTTAGCTTATAATCAGTGAAAGAAAACATCTTTCAAATAAGCCTTCGAATTAAATCCCATTTTCAACGTATATTTATGCAAAAATGATACTAAGAAAACTGTAAGTTTAGCTGAGAATACAGATTTTTTTTTACTTAAAAGTTTTTCGGACAAAAAAACTAAATTTTTAAATTAATAATAGAGTGGTAAGTAATCCTGCATCAGCCCCCTCCACCTTCATAGCGCAACGTAAAGCTAAGCACTACCCCCCTCCACCGTAACGTAACGTAACGTAACGTAATTTAAGTATGAGCCCTTATTGGTGATTAATAAATACGTCTTTACATCCTACCCCCCTACTCCGAAAGAATAAAAAAGATGAGAAGAGAAAATATATTACAGGGTGATCAGTAACTGCCATGCCAAAATTTAAGAGGTAATTCTACATCCAAAAATATGAAAAAAAGTTTTTATACAAGTTGGTCTGGAAATGAGCCCTAAGGGAGCTACAGCCCTTCGAAGATGACATATTGAATGGGGAACAAAAAAAGCATCAATACAATTTTAATGCTGCAGGGTGATTCTTCATTTAAAACTGAGCAAAAAAGTATTCTTCACCAAAACACCTAAGTTTAATATTAAAGGAGTAATAGCCTTTTAAAAAGTAACGTTTTTGGTAGGACAAAATGTTACTTCCTCTTAATTGCATTTTTTTTTTGAAAACGGTTGTTCCTACAGTGTTACACTATATGACATTTTTTATGTATATTTACTCAAGGAATCTATAAATTTTTACAAAAAATCCAAAAAAATACACATAAAGAAGTTTGGGGCAAAAATGTGTTAAGCCTAATACATTTTCCGTCTAGGGACGCCTCTGGATAAATTCAAAAAAATAAATTAACATAGACTTATTGCCCTTATTAATAATAGTATACATACAAAAGCTTGTCGCTCTAGCTTAAAGGGTACCAGAGTAATTAATTAAAAACCTTATTTTTATTACAAATTTAAAGGGCCGTAGCTCCCTTAGGGCTCATTTGCGGACCAACCTTTATAAAAACTTTTTTTCATATTTTTGGATGTAGAATTACCTCTTAAATTTTGGCTTGGCAGTTATTGATCACCCTGTATAAAAACCTATTTTTTAAACGTGGACTTCTAAGATAAAATGTTATCTTAGGAAACTATTTCAATAATATATTATTTTGTTTGGCTTTTTACGACTTAAAACAACAACTACCTGACTAGAATATCATATTCTTATTATAACGCATTTCTTTTTAATTAATAACATTATTCTTCTAATTAATCTTTCCTACCATGTAATTAAATTTAATTATAATTTATTTTCCTGCTACCAGCCTTTATCGTAATCTTTTGTAATTATTTATAAATAATTTTTATATTCTTTTATGCAAAAGCACAACAATGTGATATTCTACGCGAAAAGGGAGCTTAACACGTTGACTGCAGGAGCCATTTCTAAGGAACTTTTCATTTGGCGAGGCGGGGCATGAAGATCTGACTCCGGATTCGGAATCAGCGCCCCAAAATACATATTATGCTTGGGTATGATGCTCATCTCAAAAGTTCTAAACAAACTTTTTTATATGCCGGTGATAATAAAGCATAGATTTTTTTGGGGTTAAGGAGAAACTAATTAAAACTGAATAATTTTGCCAACCTCTTAATTATTGCAAACCTGCAGCTGATGAACAATTGATAAAAAAGGTCAACTCTACAAATTTCCCAGCTGAAATAAAATATTTTTTTGACAAAAAAAGTTTATCAATCCTACTTTGCTTATTTTACACTAATCTTCTCAACTGGGAAGTAATTGAGGAGACTATCCCCCTACCCCATCTGCTTAAATTTGAGTTTGGATATGAGATATTAAAGTATTTTAAGTTAACGCAGTCCTGATTTTTATTTTAAAGGTTATTTAATTAATTAAATTAAATTATATGCTTACAATACCGATTCTAAATAATTATGTTTATTTTTAACCTCGTACTATTCTACTTAATTAAGCATCCCCTAAGTCTAGGACTTGTGTGAGCTAGTAGTAGAGGGAACCACCGGCTTTAATTGACTTTCGAACCAATATATCTAGGGAGTACGCCTTCGCCAAATTTCAATTATTAATTAAGTGAAAAAGGCAATCGGCGCCAGTGAGGTTTGAACTCACGATCATTAGCTCATTGTCAATGCTATATCGATGCCTTAGACCGCTGAGCTAATCTCCCATTAATAGTTAACATTAAACTAGGGAATTAACCAATGAAATGAAACTTACAAAATATATCTGTCATTTTATTGAGTGTTTAGTGTAAACCAACCATTAACATTAAAATTCTTATTTCTTGTCTTATATCCAAATCCGAATCCAAATCCATAGGCTTTATTATTAAAGACTTTGGATTTGGATATGAACCAAGAAAGGAGAATTTAAATACATATATAGATAGATAGATTTTATTATTCCTTCGAGACTATAAAAATACATACGTATAAGTCTATGGACAAGTCAAACAGAATAAAATATAAAATACAAAGTATAAAAAACATGAAAAATTAAAAATACATATGTTGAACAAAAACAGTTTAAAAATCATTATAATATGCATTTAAATTATAAAGGGCCTTATCATTAAAAAAGCGTTTTATTTGTTTTTTGAATTTATTTATATTGTTGCTTTCCCTTATGCTTGGCGGCAACTTATTGTATGCTCGGATTGTCATGCATCGTGGTCCAGTTTCGTATAGGTTCGTGCGGTGGATGGGTACAGAGAAGTAATGACGATTTCTCCCGTTAGATTAGGCAGGGACAAAAGTTCTACCCAAAAAGGATGGAAGACATACATACACTCCCACTTCCACCCAACCAAACAAATTCTGTATTTGTTCTTTGTTGAACAAATACAATATTTACTTGGCCGGGCGAAGAGTATTATTTTTATTGAAGAAATTACTGGCGCCATCTAAATTTTAGTAGAATTATCTTATTCTACAGATCCACATTAGCTATGTTCGTTCGTGCCGCTAAGTGTAGCACTACACTTTCCGGCAAACCAAATAAATACTGTATTTGTTGTATGAAAAACAAATACAGTATTTATTTGGTTGGCTGGAAAGTGTAGCACAAATGAGATAGAGATAGGGTAGACGTCTTTTGTTTCATAATTCTAGTTGTAGAGAGCTCCATTGCCGTGCCGCACTATGGAACGAACCGGGCCATAGGTTGGACATCGGGTAAAAAACAAAAATTCAAAAATAGGGGTTTAAATTTGGTTTTATTATATTTAATCATATTATACATTGAGTGCAGGCAAAATTTTCATGTATAATTAAGGTTAGCCAGAAAAATTAGCGCTTATATAGATGTCTAAATTATGCCTACGAAAATTTGTAGTCTTTTTTTTCTTATCATACAATATAATCTTTTCCTATTAATTGCGTAATAATAACAACATTAAAGTGTATTATATAAAAAAATAAAATATTATGTACATCTCCTATTTTTTGTTTTATCGAATTTTTTTTAATTTTCCGACATTTAAATGTTTTTCGTTAAAGTCCCGCAAAGTCCCGCACATTTGTTATTACTACAATATAGTGGACTAAGTAAGGAAAAAAATGATGTAGAGATCAGACCCCAGAACCCCTTTAATTTAAATTTTTGTGTTAAAAAACAACTAAAATAAAATTACTATTTACATAGACTTTTACAGATATTCTTTGTGGTGGATAAATTTATTGGGAAATTACGTTATTATACTATTCACAGCCCGTAAGCGTCTGTTCATCCGCTCGTCTGTCCGTGCCATGTCACTTTTTTGTGGACAAGATAACTCGAGAACGAATAATCCGATCGACTCAAAATTTTCAGGAAAAATCAAGTTCTATCAGGGGATGATCCCTATTGTTTTTTTTAATAAACCCCCGATTTTTTTTGAATTTTTTTTTTTCGAAAAAAATTTTTTTTGAAAAAATATTTTTTTTTTTAATTTTTTTTTTCAAAATTTTTCGACAATTTTTTCATACTCAATACTTGGCTAAATGTTTTACTTTTTCTCGAAAAAGCCAAATTTATTAGCTAAAATTATAATTTTACAAGTTACACACATTTTGCAGATTTTTTCCAAACCGTATTAAATACATAGCTAAATATCTTTTTTGTACACTAAATGGTAATTAACCATCTAAAAGAAAAATAAATTTAATTTTTTTTAAGTTTTCCAGATTTTCCAGATTTCCAGATTTTTTCCCAAAAACGAAACCTAGTTAAAATGCTTTGTCGTACCTAAAAATGGCTGCATACCAAATTTTATCAAAATCCCAGTTATCGTTTTCAAGAAAAGTATGATGTCCGGCTTACGGCCCGGTTCGTCCCGTAGTGTGCCGTGTTCTCATCGCCCCATATATTTGATTATTGCCTAGAAAATCCTGAGAATTTTTTTTTATGTATAAACAAAATTTATAAAGATATACTGAATAAACGGTCATTACTCCACATTCCCTGAATAATGGACGGCAGTGACTGAAGTGTTCAGCACCACATATTAACCGTACTATCTTTTTTTGTAAAGTAAATAGCCTTTGAACCTCAAAAGAACTACCCCAAAATAAAATTGAATATGATAAACGCGAACGAACAAACGTATTATAAAACAGGAGTAAGGAACATCGGCTAACTGCTCAGTTTTTCTAAACAAAAGGGTTAAAATCTCTTTTCACGTGGCATTTTACAAATATCTACACATACTTGATAATTAATTAGGTTGTACACAAACAAAAACAAAAGATTGTTCGAAGCAGATTAAAGATTGCAAGTTTTAGAATCTGGAAACTCGAAACAGAAAGGCATTTTGCAAGGTATCGTAATTAATGAGTATGGGAAGGTGTTCGTTACACATAAGGCAACAATAGTATGTGAAATTTCTGTACATGCATAATATGGATTACATATCATTATGTAGATATACTTTATTTAGTTTAAGGGGTCTACCCTCTTTAGACGGGCAAAGATAAGGCTATTTTCACGAATTTTTTTGACCGGTATACGTCATAAATATGGACATAAAAAGTGTTAGGCCTAAAAAATACACTATTTGATTACACAAGAAATTTTTTTTTATATTTATTTTAATCAGTTTTTATACATAAAAATGAGGGAGAAGACTGGTCCAAAAAAAAAAGATGAGTGTGCGCTGTTGATGAAATATCTGGAATGGATGATCTGAAAAAAAAAAAAAAATAGTTTTAGATTCAGTAAGTAAATGGCTATAGCGCATATCATACGATTTTTTTTTTTCAAAAATGACAAAATGGCAGCCATTTTTCGAAAAAGTACGAAAAATCACGTTTTTTCCGTCGTTTTTTGCCAAAAATAAATAGTTAAACTCAAAATTTCAAAAATCGTATGATATGCGCTATAGCCATTTACTTACTGAATCTAAAACTATTTTTTTTTTTCAGATCATCCATTCCAGATATTTCATCAACAGCGCACACTCATCTTTTTTTTTGGACCAGTCTTCTCCCTCATTTTTATGTATAAAAACTGATTAAAATAAATATAAAAAAAATTTTCTTGTGTAATCAAATAGTGTATTTTTTAGGCCTAACACTTTTTATGTCCATATTTATGACGTATACCGGTCAAAAAAATTCGTGAAAATAGCCTTATCCTTGCCCGTCTAATGGTGCATTCATACCAAAATTAACTACACTAACGAGAAAAATAATTAATTTTTGGTCTATACTGCGCAGGCGTAGTGAAAATTTCAACTTAACTAGAAAACTAATTAATTTTATGACTACACTGCGCAAGCGCAATTATAAATTACTTACCTGTACCGAAGCTCTAATTAAATACGCGCGAATTTAAATAAAATTAATAAAATTTCGAGCCTGTAAGGTTAATTTACAATCTGTGATAAAAAAAACAATATAGTTGAGTGAAATAATGAAGCCACAAAGCTAAAATTGCTATTCTCTGGCTACAGTTCAAGAAAAGGTTGACCTAACCTCAAAATACGGCGTAAAGAAGAGGTGTTCTGTGGTGTTCACTGAAGGAGACTTCTGATAAGTCACTTATCATAAGTGAAAAGGTGTTTTAACGTATTCATTCGCTGTCTCCTAGTTATTTATAATGTAGGTAAGTTAGTTTTTATATTCGAAGAGCAAAATAATACTCGAATAATTCCTATTATCTTACTCGTACCATGTAATATATGATCCAAATCCTGTTTATTCATTTAAAGTTTCTGTATAAGTGTTTTTTATTTATGTTTTGAACGAGATAAGCTAAGTTATAACTTAAGGGCAATGTGAGTTAGGATTACAAAAAAGTAAACAATAACTTATTAAAATAACTAGAGTAAACAGGATATTTATAAATAATATATGCTATTAGTTTTTGTTTTTAGGATCAGATCAAAAATAACCATTTATATAGAAACAGACTAAGTCTTTATTACATTATAGGGATGATTCATCCAATATGAAATTTAAGAGTTATGCAACGATATGACAATGAATTATACAGAAAAATCCATCACATGCAGCATAAAAGGTATGTAAATTTACTTAAGTTTATGGTGTCAGACTGACACCATGATGGCCTACCAGGTAAAGTGTTGGGGTGGTCATATATTTACAAAAAAAAATTAACGGACAACAAATGGGGTGGCCATACATCTTCAATCAAAAAAGGAATCAATTTTAAAAGTACAAATAGAATATTTGTACAAATAAAACTTTTATTCTTCTTATGCTAATTGTGACATTTGTCCATTGGCCATGGATTCTTGCTTTAAAAAATGCCTACATAAAAGGGGTGATACTTTAAATATGTAATGCAAAATTTAGCTATTAATAGCTAATATATTTTAAAAACCCTCCCCCATGTAACACAATAATAGTTACCAACTATAGTGTGAATTTAGTAACTTGTTTTGACGCTGACTTGCCTGTTGGAACTGTATTTCACCGATTTTTGCTATTTTTAATAGTTTTATAATGCTCCATCGTCACATATAATTGGAATATTTTATATTGTCACTTTCAGCTACACCTCCCCTTTAGGTTGGTGAAGTTAAATTTAATTTCCGACTTTTCTTTTAGAATATAAAAAAATATATTTATTACCTAAAAATATGGCCCCTCCAAACAGGGCCGGACAAAGCCAGCCCAGGCCCTGGGATACTTTATTCCTGGGCTCCTCATTTTTCCAAAAGGTCCTCGCCTCTGAAAAAAAAAGCTTCACTCCTAGCAGAAAATTTTCGCCAGGCCGTCCTTGCAAGCCCGGGCCCCGGGGATTCTTACCCACCGTTCCACCCCCCTTGAATCCGGCCCTATTTCTTAGTAAATTCCCTCAGGGAAGTGTCTAAATGTAGTTTCCCATTTTTTTTTTTAGAATATAAAATGTCAACATCTAAAGCCCAGAGCCAAAAATTGGAAAAATATGTTCCAAATTCGACAGATGAAGATGGTTTGGAAACAAAAGAAAAAAATACAAAATTATTGGATGAATTAAATAAATATGATAACATTTTTATGTAGTTTTATTTAACGTTTTATGTGGTCCATATTTTTTTCTATGTAAATAATAAAAAAAAATTACGATGAAAACAAACATTTAACCCCCCCCCTTTTACCCCCTCTTCACCCCAACCAATTTTGCTCAAATACGAACTTGTCCAAGATAATATAAAAATACATTCGCATACCAAATTTCAAGTTGCTAGCTCAAATAGTTAAGTTATCGTGGATAGACAGATAGACAGACAAACCGACAGACAGATATCATTTTTTTTTATTTTAGATTTTTCTCGATGTTTTAGAAAAAATAAAATGATTTAAGCAAAAAAAAAATAATTTTATGAGAACGTAAAGTAGTTGTTTATTTTTTCAATTTATAACCAAGAATTTTTTGTCTAGGACGGTTTGAAATTTGTTGAAAATTCGAAAGTACCTTATAATACTATTCTAGCGATAGAATCTACTCCAGGCGCTGTATACGATTTACAAAACAAAAAAAATATACTTGGAACAACACAACTAGTAAATTGCGGCTCAACAGACACGGTCTAACACCACAACTTAACCTCGAAATGTCAAGCTGGAGTTTGAAATGTTTGTATTTTATTTGTATCTCTTAGGGCCACTTGCAGCAAATCTTAAACTGGAATTATGTCAACTAAACTGAGTTTAAGTTAAAAATACTGCATTCTGATTGGTTGACCGTCCATTTAATCCAAGTTTAAAATTAAACCATCTTTGGTGCAAGTGGCCCTTAATGTATCAAGCCGAGGGGTTTATTTATTGAAAAAAAAGTGTACAAGGATTGTGAGAATCAAAGGATTGTGAGAATCAAAGGATTGTGGAAGATTGTCAAAAAGTTTGTTAAAAATTTTAATGAAGATTGTTAAAGATCGTAGGAAGATTTCAGATGATTGTGGAAGATTGTAGATGATTGTGGGGAATTGTAGATGATTATGGAATAAATTGTCAAGGATTGTAGAATATTGTTGGATAGGTGTACAAGCATTGTCCAATAAATAAACCCCTCATATCAAGCTGAACTTTGAAATTTTGTTTGTATATTACCGTGCTTTGGAGGGCACATAATTAGGCCATAACAGCAAAAAACGACGTTAAACAGTATAAAACAAACATGTTTGTATATTCCGTGACAAATCTTGTTTTTTTTTCTTGTATTTTTAAATTTTAATTTTTTTATGTAAATGTCTTACCGTTATTATTCTTTTAGTCTCAAGGGCTGAAGATGAAGCAAATATAATGCTTTGAAACATGTTCCCATTACAATAAAGGAAGTAGGAGAAAAAAAAGACTAATTTACTTAACTTTTAAATATTTTAAAACTCCTATCTGGGTATTATGGCTTCTGAACGTGAACTTAAACATGCCTAATTAATCACATAATCAAAATTATTTACATTTTTGTATAATATACATATTTATTTTTAATTTAATGCAAGGCGGTATTGAAAAAAAAAGTGTGGCAATTTGTCAATGATCACTGGTCATTTATAAAATCATCTTTTCAAGCAAGTGCAAGGATCATCAGTCGAGTACAAGTATTGTCAAAGTTGTTACGCCTTAATAATTTTTATTCAAATGTTGGAGAATCAAGTATATTTATTAATGTATTGTAGAACACAGTTTCATTGGCTATGTCGCTCATGGCTGTATTTAATAATAATATAAATGAAATAATTTTCAATAAAAAAAAATTAACCAGGACATAAAACTTAATTTTATATTTATTTTGTTAACTGTTGTATACATGTATATATAATAATAGTATTTCTATTTAACTTTTGAATGGATTAGGATATTAACCTGAAATTTAGAACACGTAAATAAATAAAAGTCCAAATTAACAAATATACACCATAATAGGGTAAATAATTTTTGAGGGTGATTCTACATCAGAAAATATGACAAAGGGAGCTGCCCCTTTGAAAGTGGTCAAAAAATTCGGTTTTTATTTAATAACTCAGGAACCCTTTCAAATATAGCAACAAGGTTTTGCATGTAAACTAATTCTAATGAGGCTCATGTACTTATTTTAACCAGGGGCATGTGAAACTGAGGGGGCCTTATCAGTTTTTTGCCCTAAACCTTTTTCTGTGTAACTTAGTAACTAAGTTAAGTTTAGATTAGTTCATATCATTGGTTCCCTACTTAGTCAATGTTCATATGCAAAGGATCATTGCTACACTGATAAAAATGGATTTTCAAAAAGTATTTTTACCTTTCAGATGTAAAAAAAAAACATTAAGTATACCGGATATTTAGAAAAAAAAAGTGTAAAATTACGTGATACATAGGTACCTTAAAATTAAATAAAACTTGTAAATGTATTTATCTTGTTAATGTTAAAAACGAAATGTAAATTTCCAGTATCCAATATAGGTCATTTTGATGCCAACTCCAAAACCGGAATATTACATTTCGTTTTTAACATAACATAACAAGATGAATTTATTTTATTTATTTATTTATAGGTACTCCTTTTTGGGACCTTTGAAAAAGGAATTTTGTACCACAGTGTTTTACATTACTATTATAATAATAATTTAAAATTTACAAATTTAATGTAATTTTAAGGTATGTATCACGTAATTTTACAGTTTTTTTTTTGTAAATATCCGGTATACATAATGTAAATTTTGGTTACATCTGAAGTGTAAAAATACTTTTTGCAGTGAAAGAAATGTTAAAAACGAAATGTAATATGATAGTTCTGGAGTTGTCATCAAAATAACCTATATTGGATACCGGAAATTTACATTTCGTTTTTAACATTAACAAGATGAATATCGAAAATTTACAAATTTTATGTAATTTTGAGGTATGTATCACGTAATTTTACACTTTTTTTTTGTAAATATCCGGTATACATAATTTAAATTTCCGGTATACATAATATAATTTTTTACATCTGAAATCTAAAATTACTTTTAGCAAATTTATTTTTATCAGTGTATATCTCAAAGTGTTTCTAAGAAATTAAATGAACCGAATTTTTTAGCCACTTTCAAAGGGGCTTAGCTCCCTTTCGACGCATTTTTAGACATACAGCCTGTTCCAGAACTCGCGTACCGAAATTTAAGAGGTGATTCTACATCCAAAAATATGAAAAAAAGTTTCTATAAAGGTTGGTCCGGAAATGAGCCCTAAGGGAGCTACGGCCCTTCGAAGATGACGTATTGAATGGGGAACAAAAAAAAGCACCAATAAAATTTTAATGCTGCAGGGTGATTCTTCATGTAAAACTGAGCAAAAAAGTATTATACACCAAAACACCTAAATTTAATATTAAAGGAGTAATAGCCTTTTAAAAAGTAACGTTTTTGGTGGCACAAAATGTTACTTCCTCTTAATTGCATTTTTTTTTGATAACGGTTGCTCCTACAGTGTTACACTATATGATATTTTATATGTATTTTTACTCTAGAAATCTATATTTTTTACAACAAATCCAAAAAACATACACATAGAAAAGTTTGGGGCAAAAATGTTTTAAGCCTCATATATTTTGTCCGTCTGGGCACGCCTCTGGATAAATTAAAAAAATAAATTAACATAAACTTATTGCCCTTATTAATACTAGTATACATGCAAAAGCTCGCCGCTCTAGCTTAAACGGTACCCGAGTTATTAATTAAAAACCTTATTTTTATTACAATTTTAAAGGGCCCTAGATCCCTTAGGGCTCATTTCCGGACCAACCTTTATAGGAACTTTTTTTATATTTTTGGATCTAGAATCACCTCTTAAATTTTGGCATGCCAGTTATGGATCACCCTGTATGTTTATAGAAACATTTTGTCATATTTTATGATGTAGAATCACCCCTTAAAACTACTGACCCTATTTTAAATACACTGTGTATATTAATAATAATATAGATTATCTTATTTACATTCTGTAAATTTCAAGCTTATATCTTAAGCAGTTTAAAACTTAAAGAGGGAGGGGAAAGGCAGACAGAACAAGGGCACCCCCCTTGACTTGATAAATTAAAAAATATACTAGTATAAATCATGTAATGTATAAAATAACTTCACCTTGCCCCATATTAGGAACTTTTTTTTTATTATTATTATTATTGGGATTTAGTGCCTTCGGCATTAAACTTTAATAAAAAGAATGTTTTTAAGATGGGGTGGGGTGGACTTATCTTTCTGCACATTCAGGGTTGGATGTTCACGTGACATTATATTAGCTCTACATCTAGTTGTGATATTTTTTATGTAAACACTATATTTTGCTATAAAATTGTTCACAGTGGCGATTTTAAGAAGGGTCTTGGAGACCATTTCCCAGAGGAATATTTTTGCAAAAACTTAAAAATGGCGAATGCGCCCTACTTAAGTCCAAGTACCCTTGGTGTCGTGATAAAAGAAACTTATATAAGATACCCATTAGCTTCTACAGGTCAAAGAAAAGCATGTTAATCTTACCTAGTTTTTGTTTTAATATTGTACTGGGTGTCTAAAAAAATTGATTTAAAGTATTGACATGCAAAGGCTCAATTTTTGAACATTTATATATTTTATATGACTGTTCTAAAAGAGACACGGTTTTAAAATTTGATAAAAACTAATATGTGTTCTGAAAAATACTTAAATAGGACCAGGCCCTAATGACCAGTTTTCAAATTAAAGTATTTTTTCTTAAAATATTTATATAACAAAAATTAAGAACATATATAATAGGACCTAGGACTAAATATTTTTTGATTTAATATTAGGTATTTTTTGTAAACTAAATATTAAACTTTTTGTTTTATTTATATACATATTTATCTCTTTTTTTTATATTATCCAATTGTATAATATACATATTATGTTAAGTTTTTGATTTTGTTAATATCTGTAATATTTTGTAAACAGGGCTGAAGGACCTTGGTCAGTGGCCTTTTGGGTAACCAATAAAAAACATTATTAATTAATTAAAGTTATTAAAAAATTTAAACAGTTAATTTGTGGGTCCCTAGAGTCTATATAGGTATCATTAAATATTTTTTTAGTATTAATATTAGCATTGATTAAGATTTTTTTATTCTTAGTTAATGTTTTTAGTTCCATTTTAAAGCAAATAAAATTTTCTATTTTTTAGGTTTTCATTTGTCATTTTTTTTTACTAAAAATAATAATAGTTAGTTTAAAAGTATAATTGACATATTTGCATCACGAAATAAACCATTTTTCAAAAATTGTATCATTTTTGTGAAGAAAATTTCTTTAAGAAATTTCGACAAAAATTCCCATTTTCAATCCTATAAGCTCCCAAAAATTGTCTCGAAAAAAAAACGTGCTCCGTTAAAAAAAACCATGCCCCCCTGCTCACATTTTACAAGCTAAAAATATCTAACATACCCAAAAACATAGTTTCAGTTGTCTTATTTACGAGTTATAAATTTCATGTCAATACCTCAACTCATTCAAAAGTTAAGATAGGGGGGGGGGGACTTTTGGGCAGCACAGAATATTATTATTATATAAGACAGAGAGCGGCGATTGCCGATGTATCAAAAATTTACATATCTTGAACTATTTTTTAGAAACCCTTAAAAAAATATTATGGAACATATTAGGGAATTCTAAAGAACCCATACATATAGGTACCAGTTTTTTCGACCAATATTAGCTTAGAAGGTATTTTTTACATCTTTAGTCCTTTTTGCAAATGAGTTGCTCTAAACATACTACAACTTTTTTTACTAGTTGTCCTGGATCTTCTTAAAACAAAATCGTCCCGGCCTATTGTGCAGCACCATATTCTATAAATATCAGATTTGGTCCATATAGAGATTTTTGTAATTAAGTCCTTTTGTCATCATACATAGTCTCTACAGACTTTTATTTCCCATATCTGCTATTTTCATGAAAATACCATTTTCTATTTAAAATTAGCTAAAAAAAAATGATAACTTATTTCCCAGCCAAATCTCCATTTGCTTTCATTTTACCTATTTTTTTAATTTTGGTGGTATTATGAAAGCAAATTGGGGCCAAATTTATACACTTTATACCCTGGGTCTTGCTTTATTAAAGACTTGAGAAGTTTCATATTTTGGCTACCCCCTAACACCCCCTTATTAGGAGCGAGAACCAGGGTATGTATGAATTTTGCTTCAATTTGCTCACGTAATAATTGACGCCCCCAAAGCCTCTGAAAAAGCTTTTTTTAAATATTATTGTGCATTTTGAATTTTTTTTTTTTCATATTTTTGCGTTTTATAACGTTTTATATTAAAAAAATACATATATTATTTCATGCATAAAAGGGTGTCATGACCAAGTGCACTTGGTTAGTTGGTTAGCTAGTTGTATCGTAACTCCTGAACCCCAAAAGCTCAAACCCAGGAGCAGTTCTGGCCTCTTCAATCCCAGCATTAAGAAGGAAGGATATAATCCCGGGTATTTGGAATTGATGGATTGGTCATTTCAAACTCAAATAATCAAACAAATTTTAAAGACCTAAATACTGAATTAGTTTTCTAAAATTTACCATAGGGGACGTGAATAAAGTATGTCACACTTTTTTTTGGTAATTTTTGACCCCCTTGTCACATTGAGCCACACAGCACTGACCCTCCCCCCTCCCCCTATTTTTACGTCACGTTAAATTATATAAAAAAATGAACTTACTTTAAAAATTGTTATTGTATTTTCTTGAAGTTCCTTGAAGTAGAAATAGTAAATCGAGGGGAAATTTGTTCATTAAAAACTGTACATCTGCTTCCAATTTGGTTGTGGAAGTACTTACTAATTTATTTCAAGTACTTCCAGATTTTTGCAAATAGTTCCATATACTTCCCCATGTTTGCAAGTACTTCCATGTTCTTCCAAGGCAAGTAAAAAATACGGATCTCACCTCTCATCTCACCATGTACTTCTGCCTCTAAAAAAAAGTTATACAACTATATTTTACGATTTTAGTAATTTCTAACATCAGTCCTGAAAATCTTAGGATCTACAATTTAATATAATACTACACTGACCAAAATAAATTTTATTCCGATAGCCTCAATAATAATACCAAAAAACGATTGATCTATCTTAGCTGAAATATTCTTTCTTCACTGGATAACAAGGCTAATTATATTCTGCAAAAAAAATGCAGTAGGTCGAAGTAACAATACTAAAATATAGATACGATCTTTTCTGTAGTAGTATTTAAAACACAATTTTAAAAACTAACCTCAAAATTTTAATTTAATAAGCTATTTTTTATTTCATAGCTTATAGAAAAACTAACATATAAAACTGGTGTGAAATCCTCCTATCACATACAGAAACTATTATCATTTTGTGATATATCATAAAAACACTTGTATAATATGTATAATTAAATTATTATAATATTCATACCTTAATACATTAGATTTTTCCTTCAAGAACGTCATGCATTCTTCTTGTTTTTTGAGCACCATATTGTTGTACAACTCTTAGATTTGGTTCCTTTAGTGAAAGACTGTCTACGGTACTAATAGTTAAACTGAAATCAAAATACATCAGCATAAATTTGCCATTCGATTAGGTACACAGTTTTTTTGTTGACAAGCTTACCAGCTATGACTTTGAAGAGCACATTCGAAGAAACATTGTGTCTAATTATCTGGGATTCTTCACTTGCACTGAATAAAGGCCTAGATATTATAGAGGGCCACAGAACACAACTCGCACTAGCCACAAATCACTAACATTTTAAGGTTATGTAAACATTTCGAAATATTTTGGGCAAACGGCTGTAAAGTCATTAAGATTTTGGCATCATTTTAGGCACCTATAGTGTTTTTTTTATCACAGAATGTAAATTAACCCTACAGGCTCGAAATTTTATTAATTTTATTTAATTTCGCGCGTAATTAATTAGAGCTTACAGGTAAGTAATTTATAATTGCGCTTGCGCAGTGTAGTCATAAAATTAATTAGTTTTCTAGTTAAGTCGAAATTTTCACTACGCCTGCGCAGTATAGACCAAAAATTAATTATTTTTCTCGTTAGTGTAGTTAATTTTGGTATGAATGCACCATAAAGAGGGTAGACCCCTTAAATTAATTATAAGCTACAAAACAGCAGTAGCAAAGATGAGAAACAGAGGCCAAATCCGAAATAAAGTCCTAGTTCTTTTTCAAATACTGCAAATTGTGGGTATTTGTGGAATCGTACGGAAATCAGCCACAACATTAATTTAAATACAAAATATCAAGTGATAAGATGAGAAGCGAAGGCCAATTTTTACGTGGAATCCGAACTAGTATCCTGACTCTTTCTTAAGTACCCACTACAAATGGTTCCTAGTTAGAATAACGTCTTGGTTCCCAATGAAAATTTCCTGTTTAAAATTTTACTAGGGCGATTTTTCTTCTCTGCGAATTTTTAATTTAGGTTTACCTACATAGAAAAAACGGATTCCTTGAACCAAGGACACGTGTCTTTGGATATGTTCAAAACCATATTCTCTTGTTTCAAGGCTGGCATTTTCTTGAACCAAAGTCAATTTCCTTGAATAAAGAGCGCGGATTTTTATTCCAAAACCCGTGCTCTTCATTCAAGGACATTGACTTTGGTTCAAGAAAATGCCAGCCTTGAAACAAGAGAATATGGCTTTGAACATATACAAAGACACGTGACCTTGGTTCAAGGAATTCGTTTTTTCTATGTACGTATAAAATACAAGAATTGCAAAACTGATGTTCGACGAGATGATTTTACAAATATATTTGTTACCTGCCTGTAATAAAGTCCAAACCTAATAAAATGACTAATATATTTTTTTATTAAACCCAAAGCAAAAAAATCCAAAATTGTTTAATTTCCAAAGTTACGATTAATGTGTGTTTTGTTTTAGAGGTAGAAAATACCAAAATTAAGATTTGAAAAAATGGGGATATGTTTAGGGAAATTATAAAATATTTTAGTCATATTGTAACTCGTAACGTAAATTTTGCATTTTTTTTTTCAAATATCGTTAAGTTAAGGAAAACCGGCCCTCTGAGACTCTGAGGCATGTTTTTGAGTCAACCTGCACATGATAGACCCCCGGCGATCATTCATTCCGTTTGGATCTCAAAGGTTCAAAATACTAACAGCTTTCACATTAATTTAAAAATTATAATTAGAGGTTTGGATGTTTAGATTTATTAGTTTTGTCTATATTTGGTATTGTTTTTAAATACAATATGAATGATACTCATAAGTAAAGATAAAATTTATTTAATACAGAAAAAATCGCAGTTATTTACTATTTTGTATTATTAAGTTTTTTTTATTTCAATTATTATCTCTAATTTGTAGGCTGTCTTGAATTACGAGCTAGTTCCACATATCTGTTATATTTGTCATAAATTCTACAGATTAAAATCAACAATAAAATTTATCGTATAAATACTGGTTAAACACTAAAAAATTTTACTATACTTCTGAAAAAAAAGTCAAAACTACGATCCGATCGGTCCTCTTCGTAATAAAATCGCGAAGCTTTGGCGCAATATTAAGTAAAATTTTCTTAGTTTAATTAAAATTTCGCCAAAATTAAAAAATATATAATCCCCTCATTATATTCTAAAAAGTAAAATCTAAATTCAATATTTTTATTATATATAAAACTAACAATTTAATGAATGAAATGAAATGTGGCAAATAAATCTAAGATTTTAATGGTCAAATTTTTAGTTTAATGTTAATTATTGGGTAAACCAACCTTACATATAATTAAATTAATCGGTACATAAATAGGGTTTTGGACTTTTGGACTAAGTACATATAAAAAATTATATATCATAACGTCAATATTTCACAAAATTAATCCTTCATCTTTGTTAATAATGAATTTTTATTAATGAATGGATTTAATTCGGGCTTTAGGGACAGTATCTCCAACTTGCCCATTACAATTTAAGACTCTTGCAGAAGCAGAAGCACTGTTACAAAGCGCTTTGTGACTTAATGCGTTTTTTCGTTAGTGTTATAATTGTTAATTTAGTTAGTTCTTAATTTTCGTGGCGTTATTTATGGATAGCCCCTAACCAGTGTTATTGTTTTTGGCGGATATGTTCTGCAAATGGTTTCCTTGTTTTCATGTCAATTTGCACGTAAATGCACCATTAAAAATATAATATATATATATATAATTAATTATATAATTAATTAATAGCATTTGTAGAGTAAAATGGTCGGTAATAACCTGTAGATGGATAACGAGAAATAGTTACATGTGCGCAAAGTATTTAGACGCACATGTTATTTAAACTAAAGCGATATTCAGGGTGATTTAAATTGGCTTATATGTACATAGACCGACATAAGATCAAATGTTTACGTCCACAATAAAGTGACCAGTTTGCTGATTTAAAAAGACATCATTTGCTTAATGTTCGTTTCCCGTCTCGTTAAAAATCGAGTTCTTATAAATACATACAATAAAGGACCGTCTATAAAACGCATGATGCTCCGGGGGATGGGGTCTATCTGATTGTCACTATGTATAACCAGGGGGTATCAAATCAATATTTAATAGTATCACGATGTAGTCATATTGCTGATTTTAAAACAAAACTTATTTTACGGATTTCTTACATGACACAACTTGGAAATGGCATCACATGACCCCATGGAGGGGGAGGGAACCAAAATATGCACCAATGGTGATTTACCATGGGGAAGTGGGTCTAAAATTATCAAAAAAAGCCCCCAAATTTCTTTCGAAAAAAAAGGAATGAACTAGTTGACACTGAGCTCTCCTTTCCATACAGTCAAAGTCAACACAATTTATTGGATGTTGGGATAAAGACCATTTTGCCAACTTTTTAGTTAAAAAATTAATTACTTTTTATACCAGAAATCTTACCAACTTTGTTACATAAAAAAGTAATGACTAAAAAAATCAAGTTTATCAGTTTAGTTTTTTCAACTTTTCGATTAATGAATTACCAACTACGGTAAAGAGTCCTTTGGACAGTTTTTGACCTACTGCATGCAGAGTCGTGTCCATGGGAGGATGGGAGAACACTCCTTAACTACCTATTATTTTTCTTTAATTAACCTTTTTTTCGTGTTTCCCCAACCCCCTCATGGATATGACTCATGCCTGCACTTCGACCAAAAAGGGCACTAAGGGCACATTTACTTACTAACGGACAAACAAACCCCTTTTCTCTGTGACGCTGAAAAATATAGATCGTTTTTTTTTTCGTAGTTGGTATTATAGAAAACTGGGTCCATCCATGTGAATGGAAAGTTGGACGAGATCATCTTACTTTTTTATCTTTCGAATATCCGTAATTAAAAGAATTTAAATTGAATCATTATCTATATTTAGATACTTATTTTGAGTTAGGGAACGTTCAAGTATTACTTAACGAAAATTGTACCAAAATTCATACTCATAAAGGTTATAGTGATTTCATATTTTGGCTAATTCCCCTTATTAGGGGGTGTGTTAGGGGGGGTAGCTAAAATATGAAATCTCTACAGCCTTGAATAACGCGAGAACCGAGGTATGAAGTGTATGAATTGTGGTACATTTTGCTTCACGTAATACTTGAACGTTCCCTTAGGTATCCAGATTTTATAAATTTAATTAAGAGGTTATTAAAAATACAGTTATAGAGAGAGTACAAACAAAAGTCTTGCCCTAAGGACTCTCCAATTATTTTAAGAACTTCTTAATAAAAAGGTACTCAAAAAAATTGTCTTCTTCAAAATCTTTTTATAATATTCTTGTGTAGGTTATTTTTACAATCTTCACAACAATTATAATGATTCATTAGAGCTCACTATGCTAAAAAAATCTCGTGCGCATAATGGGGGCCTTCTCAGGGGCCCAATACACATGTCATGTGATATGATCTGTTTTCACACGTGATGACCGTTTAGCCCCACCTTTATTTTCAGAAGTCATAAAATGTCCGGTTAAAAAAGGGGTAGCATAATACCGTGCACGCGGTACACAGATAAAAATCACACAATCACACAATAAGTTATGTAAAATTTCACATAACTTATTCCTAAATTTTTTAAATTTGTGTAATATTATATTTTTAAGTTAAAATAATATACTTACAATGTATTTTCACATGATAAATTATGTACTTTTTGGCGCGCTTTATTCGCAGAACATAACTTAGGTAAGAATATTGCTAATGTGATTTTTACAGAATATGTAAAATTTAATTTCACATATTTTTTTACAGAATATGTTTCGTAAAATTTTATTTGACCTAACCTACTATGCAATTATACAGAACATGCTCTGGAAAACTCACATAACGCTGGCATCAATTTTTATATATGGGACGTTCTTTGTCAAACGGAACAAAGCTCTGCCCAAAATTCCTATTGATGTATTTTAGTGACCTTGGGCTTAAAATATTCCTTAAAGGGCAGTGTTTTGAAAAATTTTAAAATGGCGGCTCAAGATGTCGGCTGGAAACCAGAGAAAAATCGAAATACGAATCAAAAAGCTTGTAAGAAAAAAAATTGGTGTTCGATTCGATTGGTTTTGGGCTCAAATTGTTGGTATTTAACGCCCCTAAAAAATTTGAAGGTAGACTGGAGAAATGTAAATCCAAGATGGCGGCTAAAACCTCAAAATCATCGAAATTTAAAAAAATCATCCGATTATTGCCAAATTTGGTTTATGGGGGCTTTCGAGGTCGCTTATCACAAATCCAAAGTCAGATTAAAAAAAATCAAGATGGCGACCAATTTGGGCCAAATTTCCTTTACGGGGGTTTTTGAGGTCGCTGATCACGAATCCGAAGTCGGATTTGCAAAATGGTTTTATTTTCGAAAATTTAGTCTGCCATCTTGAATTTTGCAAATCTGACTTCGGATTCGTGATCAGCGACCTCAAAAACACCCGTAAAGGAAATTTGGCCCAAATCGGTTGATTTTCGAAAATTGGGACCGCCATATTGGATCCGCCATCTTGAATTTTGAAAATCAGCGACCTCGAAAACCCCCATAAACCAAATTTGGCATTAATCGGATGATTTTTTTAAATTTCGACGATTTTGATTTTAGCCGCCATCTTGGATCCGCCATGTTGTATTTCTCCAATCTATCTTACAAACTTTTTGGGGACGTTAAAAAGTCTAAACCAAAAATAAGCCCAAAACCAATCGAATCTAACGCCAATTTTTTTTCTTACAAGCATTTTGATTCGAACTCTCGATTTTTCTCTGGTTTCCAGCCGCCATTTTGAAATTTTCCAAAACGCCACACTGGCCTATAAAGGAGGATCAATAAGGAACATTTTAAGCCCAATGTCACTAAAATCCATCAACAGGAATTTTTGGCTGAGCTATGGAACAAACGAAGAACGTCCAATATTTTTTTTATCAGTGTGCGAGATCTGCTTATTTTGTAGTTTGGGGCAATTCAGTGCTCTGGAGTTGGCTATGGTGCTATGACGCGGCTTATCAAAATCCAGTATTTTTTTACAGTAATTTTTTTCGTGAAATATCGTAATAAAATTTAAATGTCACTACGACCCGCGCTTACTGGAGTTCAATATTTTTGTTTTAGTAGTAGGTATTTTAAATGTCACTTAGCATAATTACTTATTAGAAATTTCTAAGCGTGCCATGTGAATGTAAAACAAACAAAAAAACGAATAAAAAGAAATGTCGCGTTCCTGCATATGAGTAAAATCTAGATGACAAAACAGTGCTACACTTATTATGTAATGTTCTAGAAAGGAACCTTAAGGGGAAAATAGTGACATTTTTCTATAGATATTTGCGGATTTTTTAGCAATTGACTTAAAAAAAGGAGAAAGGCTACTGTCAGTGTTAACCGGTTTAACAGTGTCTTTGAGCAAAACTCTTTGACAGCTCTGGTTAGTTAGTCACATGCAGCTTAAGGCCCCTTATTGAGTGGAACCTCACATAATATGTAATACATACCTTTGTATATTATCAGTGTTTAGTAAAAAATCTGGGTTTTGGTATTTTACCATTCAGACTGGTGCATTCTCATTTAAAAGTTTGTTAGTTGACAGTTTGTTCTAGTGCTGATTTCAATTATTTTTAAAGCCGTGACGAAACTCCTGTGTGCCGAGTGTTAGATTTTTATCCAGTTCCTTCCGGCGAGATTGCCTATTATAGTTTTGATATTGAACGGAATTATATGCAGATACACTGCGAAGATTAAAAGGCTTTTTATACAGACTTCCCGGCTAGTAATTTAATTTTCTACAGATTTTATTAAAAAGTCGAACAAAAAAAATCAGGGCCCTGGATAAAAATAATTTAAACATTAAAAAATGTAAACCACGTTAAATATCTAGGCATTTAATGGTAATGGTAATGCCATTACCCTATTCAAAAGCCTTGCTTGGGATTAGCACGTCAAAAACTTATCAAAAATTATATTATAAAAATTATCAAAATTTGTACCAAAATTCATACACTTCATACCACGGTTCTCGCGTTATTAAATGCTGTAGAGATTTTATATTTTGGCTACCCCCCCCCCCTAACACTAACATCCAAACCCCCTATTTGGGAGGTAGCCAAAATATGAAATCTCTGCAGCCTTTAATAACGCAAGAAAAGGGGTATGAAGTGTACGAGTTTTGGTACAATTTGCGTTACGTAATCCCTTAAGATTTCTTTAGAATTTCGTTCAAAATCTCCTGGATACGGCTTTGTCTTAACCAGTAACCCACCCGTGGTGTATAGCATTTTAGACCAAACTTTTTTCAGTTAAATGTATGTATGTTTACACGGGACTTACTATCATATTTCTTACTACCGTTTTAATTAATACGTTATTTAACTCCACCGTTTTAATTAATACGTTATTTAACTCCCATGTAAACGCCCTTTTCTGCGATAAGCAAAAGGCCTTACAAACGGTGAAGGTTTATACATACCGATATTGTCAATCAGTAAAAAAAAAATCCGACGCCGGTGGCGCAATGATTAGCTCGTTTGATTACGGATCCCGGGGTTGTGGGTTCGAGCCCCACATAGAGCATGGATGTATAGTGGTTTAAATAGTCGGTAGATGGAACTACGATGACTAACTGTAATGTGAGTTGCAGGTAAAACTGTAAACACATTTCAGGGTGGATGCGAGTTCTATTGAGGACCGGGCACGTAAAGATGGCGGTCCTGTCAATTAGGCCATAACAGCGAAAAACGACGTTAAACAGTATGAAACAAACAAACAATCAAAAAAAAACAAATTACCCCATACACCATAGTATGGTGTTTTAGCAATAACCGATTCAAATATGGTATGGTAACCATCCATATAGTATGCAGTAACCGATTCATTTATGACTAGGGTAGTTGTTGTAGTGTAACCGTAGTCTTAGACTTTAATCTTCTTCTCTTAAAAAAACCAAACAAACCGGAAATGATAATAATGTATTTGCTATTTTCAGAAGCTCTTTATTTGTGGTTCAGCGAAATGTTGTTTCTTTGCATAGAACTCCGTACTCTAATTTTAATAATTGTCGTTATTACGATTTTGATACGGTTTAACTCATCTGTGAGATTTTCATTCGCGTGTTCCGCCAGCATTTCTCTATTACAATCATGTAAAAAGAATATTGCAGTTTTTTTGTTTGCTAAACACGCAATTCCGGGCTATGCATTTCGAGTTCGAATGATCCTGTTTTTTTTTTCAGCAGGTCACTGACATCGAAGATGGGGAATTTTGTTTTTGAATGCAAAACAAAGACATTTCGGATAAAATGCTGTTACAAAACAATACTTTCCCTATAGTTATTTTTTACAAAACAAGAAAAACTCAAAAAAGTTTTTGAATTTTTACAATGTTTTTTTGTCATAAGACAGATAGCAAGTTTTTATCTTCTTTTGACACTGATTTTTCACAAACCATTCTAGCTGAGAATTTTGGCTAAGAAACCAATTTTCCAAACTTAATGTCTCTATCTTAACGCTTTCTTTGTTAAATTAATACAGGGTGTCGCAATGTTTATAAAGTGTTTAGTAAATATCGTACAATTTGCTTTCAATGTTTATAACATACTACACATTAACGTATTTTTGTTGTACTTATTTCTAAATTGATGACCAATTCGATCTATACAGCGCTGGCATAAAGCTGTGAAAACATTGCAGGTTTTGTACCATAAAATTTGTATTTATGAAAACCCCACAATAAAAAATCCAGTGGTTTTAGGGTACTGTCAACGGTGCCAGTTACTTTAATTTATTGCAGGAATCTATCATGCCAATTATTCTTAAAGATTTTGGCGATGAGGGATTTTATTTCCAAGAAGATGGAGCTGCACAACATTACCATAGTAACGTTAGGGCCTATTTTAAAAAGAACCTACCTAACAGGTGCATAGGAAGCAGAGGTCCCGTAGAATACCCACCACGATCACCAGACCTCACATCACTGGATTTTTTCTTGTGGAGTTTTCTTAAGAATAAAGTTTATGATACAAAACCTGCAACCGTTAATAAATTGAAGGTAGCCATCAAAATGTGCTGAAATTCCGAATTAAATTTTTTTTAATGTGTGCGATTCCACAGCTTCACGATACCAGCGCTGTTTATGTAGTTTGTTATGAACCTTAACAGCAAATTGTTCGATATTTAATAAACACTTTATAACTAATCAAAATGTGCTAACTTTTTTTGCTACAGCCTGTATAATATACATATAAAATATACCATATAACATATAACATATAATATATTATGTTATAATTCAATTCAATGCAAGGCGAATAGGAGTAAATTTAATAAAGGGGCAATTGTGATTGGTTTCTAAATGTTTATATTGTGGCGAAATTTAATGGAAATGGATATTATTCGTTAGTTTAGTATTAATTAATATCAGTATCAATAATCATTAATGATTGGGTAAACCATAATGGTTTAACCATTCAAGAGTCTTGCCATTAAACTTAGGGTCCCTGAATTTAACTTTGACTTTCTGAGGAGACAAAAAACGAAAAACAAAATTCAGGTAGTACAGTGCGTCTCCGGATTGAGTGTACTATAAGAGTGGTATAGTGTACCACAAAATTACCACTTTTTTTCGAATTTTGCAAAACTTTTATTTAAACTAAGTCCGTCTTGTTTAAAAACTATTTTTTATTCAAAATAATTTGATAAGATTTGTTATTTTTGTATTGAAATGATCCTAAGGACTTACATACTTACATTTTTTTTACTTATTTCTTAAACTGGCAACGATGTCAATATAAGTTTTAAACTATATTTTTCACTGATATTGAGAGTTACGAGCTTTAGGCAATAGAAAAAATACTACCTAAAGACAGTTCGCATATGCATATTACGTATGCGAACTATATTTAGGTTCGAGTTCGAGGCAAAAAATCAGTCGAGGACACTTGCATACGTGGTGCATAATATACTATTATTGGCCTTGCAAAATTTTGACATTATGTTTATAAAAGATAGTTTCCTATTTTATTACATTAATCCCAAAAATCAACTAACGGCCTACCGGGTATTTCAGGAAGGTGGTTCACCCCACTTAACTTTTAAACTTTTTTAGGTAGGATCTTAAAATTGGCAGAAGCTATATTATGTATAATTTCAGATTTTTTCATAGTTAGAAATTTTTTGGCAATTCCATTTTTGCCGGAATTTAATCGGACTTTTGATTTTTAAATGGAATACCCTATATATTTTGACATATTCAAAAATCAAATCTGAGAGCAAGCATGTGTCAAATTTTGACAGGTCATGTCAGTTTTTAGTTAAATCTTCATTTTAAATCTTTTCTATTTTATTTCCAAGTTCTTCCAAATAGACTATTTATGTATGGTATCAAAACGTTCGCAAGAAAATTCTCTTTCCATTTGAAAAAAAAATACATATGGACCAAAGTATGATTTTCGAACTTTTAAGAACCCACCACATTTAGAGTTTGGAAAAAAAATCAAAATAGTATTTTTCTGATGATACTAGACCAACAATTAAGCGAATAAGCTAATTTAAGGCACTCTAGATTTAAAATAAAAATTTAAATAAAAAATGACACGACCTGTCACAAATTGACAAGTGGTATATGCTTGTTCTCAGAATTGATTTTTAAATCGAAATATGTAAAAATATACGGGGTGTTAATTTTAAAAATCGAAAGTTCGATTCCGGTGAAACCGGAAGTGCCAAAAAATGTCCAACCATGTCAAAAAATCCTAAATTATGCATTATATAGTTCCTGCAAATTTTACGATCCTGCATAAAAAAGTAAAAAAGTTAAGGGGGGAAGACTTAAAGTATGCAGATTTTCTTCTTTAAATTTTTACATCATTCCATAATGAAATTTCCATTCCCAACTTAATGTTGTTATTAACATTGAAAATTGATTGCATTTGTGCTGGGTGGCTGTTCTCATTTCGGTGAGTTTTATTCACGCGTGAAAGCCAACTTCACAGTAGTTCTTCTGATGATTTGATTGGCCTAGACCGTGTAGCTCCGCTCATATTCATCGAAATATTAGACGAAAAAAATCCGCTCGAAACCATCTTCTATTACCCATCGAAGTTAAACTACACATTAAAAACATTAAACTACATATTAATAGTATATTAAAGTACTAGTTTCATAACATACGTTTTTAGCGCACAAGTACAAGTTTAGAAAACGTGTTATGAAACGAGTGCTTTATACAATGTTTTCTATTTTGCTCTAAAATTTAAAAAAAACTTACAATTAAAATGATGACTGGCTTAGGGATTTTGGTTTTGGGTTGGCATTACAGTTTACACCATGTTTAAAATTCTAAGAACAAATGATATTTTCATATATTTTATAGTCATCTCTTCTCTTTTTTACTGCAAACCAAGCCACAATTTTAACATGATAAAAATAAACTAAACGTCAAGCGATAAGCCAAAAGAACAAAAAGTGCAGACCTCTTATGGGCCTATAAGAACACGCAAAATGCGTGTGATTATGAGCTTATAAGAGTCGCAAAATAGAAAAAAAAACCTTAAACATTAAACTACATATTAAAAAAATTAATATTATTATTATAATTATTATTAATAAGTGCACGTATACAATTTCGATAAAATATTCATAATTGAAAAACGTTGTTCATTTAAGTCGTATAGCTGTTGAAATTCGATAAGATTAAAATAAATAGGCATACCTATTTGTATGAAAATATTACTTTTAAATAATATGGTTTGTGGATTTAGTTGTGTGACAGATAGCGTTGAGGTGGTTTACTATTTATTTTAGTGTGTTAATGTTTCTGACCCATGGATATTTATTTTACCTTAGGGGGTAAGGCCAAATTAAAACGTTATTTTATTTGAGTTTAATTTACTCTATATATCATAATACCTATATACAGTGCGATCCAAATATCACCCGCCCTTCTCTTAACTTTTGAACGAGTTGAGATGTCGACTTTAAATTTGCTACTCTTAAATATGACAAGTTAATCTATCTTTTTGCATATATTTGATTTTTTTAAATAATAAAATGTGGGCAGAGGAGCATGGGGGGTCGTGTGATACATAATTTTAAAGCATATATATTTATATTCGACTATATATTTTTTATTTTTTAAACATTTTTTTAAGGTTTTAATTTTTCAATTTTTTTGCTAAAAAGTTAGTTTTTTAAGATTTTCTTTTTAATTTTTTATTTATATCAATTAAAATTAGTTTAAGGGTAAAATTTACGTTTTTGCATCATGAAATTAATAATTTTTCGAAAATTGTTTTCTCATTTTTAAACACCCCAAAAAAAAACTATAAAAATAAAAAATATATATAGTCAAATAGAGTATTTTATATGCTTTAAAATGATGTATCACATGACATTAAAAAAAAATCCCTCCTGCTAGAACTAAAAATATCAAATATGCAGGAAGATAGTTTAAATTGTCTTATGTTGCAAATTCGGTGTCTCAACTCGTTCAAAAGTTAATTGGTCGCTGTAAAGGCAAATTACCTGGTTTTAAATGATACACTTAAGTAAACTTATTTAGGTTCTTATTTGATACAAAATAATAGCACTCTAAAAAAACTGGGGTAATATTAAGATTAAATTATAAAATTTATATGATTACACGGAAAAAAAAAATTATAGCTAGGAGCGCTATAACACACATACCAAGCAAATTATAATCGCTTATTATATAAATACAAGGCTTTCTCTTACAATTATGGCAGTCAGTGTAAAAATTTATATGAAATACTTTAATTGTTTAGTGAATAATAAAATATAACAAATAGTATGGCAGCTTAAATAGATTTAATTATTGTCCGTGCTAATAATTTTTATAATATAATAAAATTTCTGTAAATTTATAATAGTGCCTGTAATAAATATAATCGTGTCTGTAATATATATAATCGTTTCCAATTTATTTTTAACATTATTAGTTATTGTGTCCCTTATAATCTATAGCTTAAATCACTATAATTTGCCACTGTTACCAAATATCTTATAATGTATAGCGCAGAGCCCACTAATTTCTTTCCGTGTAAAACCGATTTTTTTACTGCTTTATAGGTAATTTGACTGACGTTTTATATGCAAATTGAATTTTTGTCAAAAATTTGAAAAAAAATTTAATGTTGTATTATCATGACCAGTTGATCAAATTTTACAAAATCTGGGCCCAACTCAATCCCCCTCAATCAATATAGTTTTAGAGGGTTAAAATTCGAAATTCTTGGAACTCATGAAATTAATAAAAAACTTTTAGGTTGGGATTTTATCTAGTTTTATAATTAATTACACAGACAGGCACACAAAAAAATAAAGCGTGCGGAGCTAAAAAAGCGACATATATAGCATTGTAGTATGGATCTAACATAGTCGAAATCTGCATTGATTGGAATTTTCTGCATAATAGGTCGCTTTTTTGGCTCCACATACTTTTATTTTTTTTAAAGAATTTTAAAGAATGGCAATTCACTGCATGCAGTAAATTGCATGCATTTATCCATATTTTACCATTATATGGTTTGGACAATATATATTCTATTATTATATAGTGCGGTCCAAAAGTCACCGTCTTATTTAAGTGTTCCAAATTTTAAATCGATATCTCAATTGGTTCAAAAGTTAAGAGGAGGGGGTGACTTTTGGACAGCTCTGTATATATTATTTTCTCTGTAAAGATATAAAAATTAAATTTTGTCAACCTTTTAAGACTGATGCTTAAAAAACCCTCTTTATACTAATCAAGTCTGCTTTATGTAGAACACCGGCATCTCAGATTTAATTTCATAAGACAATAAAAAAGCCTCTTCAGTATTTTTTTATTTTAATCGCTCTTAGTTATCATGCGGGATCATTATATTGGATCTAACACATTTAACCTTGATGGTGGACCCTCCTATACAGGCTGTAGTCATTTAAATAATTATATTTATTATTATTCTCTTTATTAATAATAATAAGAGTAATAAAAATAAAGACAACATACATTGGGGGTAAATGCACTTTGAATTGTTTAATTAATTCGTTACAATGAATATTTTTTAATGTACTTCGTAGTCTTTTGAAGGGATCATGGCAACAAATTGTTTACCATTACATTCGTGTTTTGATATGCTCAAGTTCTTTATGTAGTTTGTTAATTTCTGAAGTAAGTAGGTAATGTATTAACATTGGAATAAATTTTCTAAAAAAGTTTTCTGAAAAACTAAAATAAGATACCATTACATTTGTGTAAATTATTAGAATTCTTCAAAGATTCTTTGGTTTTTCGATTTTTTTTTACTTGATTTGAACTTTTCTTTTGTGGAATTTTTTTCCAAACCAAGCAATATTTTATTTTGCGTTTTGAATAATTCTAGGTATTTGGAAAAACACAATATACTGTGAAGTTATATATAATATACATTATATAATAATGAAATGTGTAGCATTACAAATCTTTATGACTTTTTTATTTTTTTTATTAAGGGTGCAAAATGATTGATTTCTACTTGAGCGTGGATCAAACCGAGATCAAAATTCCCGCAAAAGGGCAAGTTCATATTTTGCGCAAACAATATATTTTCTAAAATCTAATAAAAACACCAAAAATCTTCGTTAAAATATATACAGTTGCCAAGACAGCAAGCGCAAAAATGATTTTCTGCATGTTGTTAGAGTTTGTTTATTAACCAGCGCAAAATAGAAACAGTAAAATGTATCGTAGGGATAAATATTTTGATATAAAGATCCCTGTTGCTGTGGCCCAAGCAGCACGGAAATTCTTCTGTATAACGACACATTTTTGGCTACCTTAAATCTTGATGCTTTTCACTTTATAAAGGCGCCTTTTCACGGAACACCAAAATTGCGTACCAATTACGCAAGTTTGGTGCTATGCAATTTTGTTGCAAGAATGATTCAGTCACTGCGCATGCCTTCAGGCAAATTTGATGCTATTTTCGAGTCATCAAATTATTAGAACAAGTTCTATTTTTCGACGATTTTCGTGGTACCAACCTGGAAAAAAGTTTCTATATCGATTTCTTTTTACTAATATAGTAGCAACTGGACAATTATTATTATTATTAATAATAGGCCGGTCTGTCTAACTAAAAAGCTTCCTTAAAAAAGCAAATGCTAGGTTATGTTTTTGTCAACAAATGCAGAGACACGTCAAAATTGTCTGGTTGGCAGCATTGTTTAACTTGCAATATATAGCGTCAAACTTGCGTACAACTTGCTCCGTGAAAAGGCAAATAAATGTGTAATTGTCCTCATGCTATATCTGGCAGCAAACTTGCATAGCACCAAACTTGCATATAAATTGTTCCGTGAAAATGCGCCTTTATGTGTTAATTTTATTGCTGCTCTTGGCAGTGCCAACTTTGCATGTGTCCCTTCACATTCTACTTACACTTTACACATTCAAAACGATCGTGTGTAATAGCATTATTGATTGCAGGTTTTGATTAGTTGCACTTTTTTACGATAAAAGGATATGCATATAGCGATTGTTGTGACTGCGCGGATGCAGTGTAAAATTAATTGCTGTTTTCGCGGTCTATTCAATGAAAGAATGGTATTTTAATGTCTATTTATGACAAGCAATTCGAAGTTTGAATAGAATTTAAATCATTTATCATAAATGTCGGATAAGTTTTAAAACCTTCCTGAAATCTTTGGTAATTTATCGGCAGATATAATTTAAAGATATTTTTGACAAATAATGATTTCCTCAAAAAACTGTTGTGCAGAATATTGAATTATTATTATATCTACAATAGATTTCTAAGCGATTTACAAAAATTTAAATAAATATTGACATACCGTTGGCTTTTTTTTTTAATAAAAACTGTAGCAAATATTATTAAAATTTTCATTAAATTTATTAATTTGTTTAATTTTTAGCGATTTCTAATGATTTTTTTTTATGATTTACAAATATTTTAGGATAACACTCTTAGTAAAAACTATAAAATTTGTGATTATTATGTTTGCTATTTAAAAGTAATTGTAGCGCATTATCAGACAAAATATTTCTTGGCATACCAAATGAGGTAAAAGATTTTAAATATTTTAAATGTAACCAAAATACAAGGCTTTCCCGAAATTTTAAAAATTTTTAAAATGGGTAAGCAAAAGTAAAACTAAAATATTATTTAAATAAAATAAAAATTCGTTTTGCAAAGAGAAAAAATATATATATATATTTTGTTTTATTTATTTTTTCAATTTTTGTGCCCTCTACAAAGGTGTACATTTTGTAACTTTTAGGAAAAATTTAAAAAAAATAGAAATAAGAAAACAATGCAAAAACTGTTTTATTGCAAAAACAAGTAAGTTTTACAACCGAAAATAATATTTACAAACATCATAGGCCATATTTTAAGGTACTCTATATTCTGCTTTGTGGTGTAAGTGAGGCGTTATTTCACGTGATTTAACTCTTACGCGAATAACCCCAAAAATTGCCCCGAAAAAATAAAAAAATATGTGGGCAAATAGAGAATTTTATAAGCTTTAAAATGATGTACCACACGACCCCCGTTTCTCTTTAAAAAGTTCCCCTTTGCCCCCTGTCGCCATCGTGGCCCCTAAGCACACAAAATATATACCAAAAAAGTATTTGGGTTATGTTATTTATGTGTTCCAAATTTCAAGTTGATATCTTAAGCCGTTCAAAACTTAATGGGGGGATACGATATTTTCATTAATATTAAATGCTTTGTAGAGGGCTCAAGATGACCTTTAATCTTATTCTGCTTTTTCACACACATTAGGCATATTAGAAGGCATATTTTGGCGGGTATTGCGTTTTGAAATTCCAGATTTCAATTTATCGGCCCACCCTAACCTGTATGTATTATTTTCGTATACTGGCTCCAGTCGAAAAAAGGGCAGGATTTTAAATGGAAACTGGTTGTCAAATAAAACAAAATCAAATAGCCATTATTTTACTGCTAAGCAGGTGCACCTGTATTCTTTCCAATTTTTAATGAAATACTTTTTTGGTATGATTTTTTTCGTCTTGAAACAGATAAAACTTCATTAACCCTTTTATATAAATCTTCCGTATATAGAATTTTGAACAATTTTTAGGATTAATGTCAAAACCATTCAAAAACCAAAAGTTATGCAGGGACTAACTTAAAAAAAACAAGTTTCTACAATATATATATTGTATACCTGAATGTTATAAAGGGCAGTAATTTATAAAAAAATAAAATAAAATAATTCCTTTCCAAAGAGATTTTAGAATAAATGCGATGTATTTAAACAACTCATACATGTTGTTTTTATATTAAAAAAGTCTCTTAGTGGCTGTCCATATATTACGTAACGCGCCTAGAGGGGGGGGGTCAGAGAAATTGTTACAGTTTGTGACAGGGGGGAGGGGGGGGTCTAGGTAAACATTACGTAACGGAATTTAATAAATTTAATGTTTATTTCCTAAGCTTGGCAGATGTATTTTTATTTCAACATAAATTACTATTTAGTGGCCCATAATTCCCTTTTTCACAAAAAAATTGACGAAACTATGCATATTTAAATAATATTGTAATCAGTAAAAAAACTGTTGACATTGATATTAAAAAAAAATCTTACGGCCGTGTTCTTGCGTGATCTTGCCGATGAATCATCGGCGATGATACGTTTTCGCGCGGAATGTGTACTCACAGAACACCAATGTGTGTACTATTTTGTGTACCTGTGCATAAACAATATACGTGTTATATGTGACACTCAGTGTAAAAAGAGGTACCTACTATTTTTTCCCTGTGTGATATTGATTTTGAATATTTTTTTAAAGTTTGAGTGATTTTTTCGTGTAAATTTTTTTTATTTTTATACTATATTTTAGGTTCATGTTTGTTTTGTGGAGAAAAACGAATCAATAGTGAGAATACAGTTAAATTTATTGCAAAACAAAATGTTTATATTGTTACGCGTTACACAGGGGGGGGGGGGTGTTGGTACATGTGACAGTTTGTTAGAATTTTTTTGAAAAATTGCGGTACGTAATATATGGACAGCCCCTTATATCCATTAAAATAACAGATTAAACTTTGTTCACGACCACTAGTCTTTCTTTACTCAGATAGTCGCTCATAAGAAGGTTTTTTTAGTTCTAAAAATAGAAATAAATCCACATAAGTTGTAAGTCAACAGTTAACCCTCGACTTAACCCTAAATTAATATGTGTCTGGAACAAGGATTTCAGTAAAAACTTTCGGTTTTCCTTTTCAGAGAAAATAAAAAGGAAAACAAACAAATGTCGATTGCTGTGATCACACAAACGTGTAAGCACCATATGTTTGCGATACTTCCACTTGTAATTATCATTTTTCAAATATCGCAATTAATTAATTGATTTTCGGCCAAAAACATAGCGTTGTACTACAGGGAGTCGCAAAAAAAATGTTACCAGACTTTGATTGTTCATAAAGTGTTTATTACATATCGTACATTTTGCTTTCATTGTTTATAACCAACTATATTATGCTGTTTGTTTTGTACTTAGTTCATATTTTCAAATTGATTTTCGGCCAAAAACATAGCGTTTTACTACAGGGTGTCGCAAAAAAATGTTACCAGACTTTGATTGTTTATAAAGTGTTTATTGCCTATCGTACAATTTTCTTTCATTGTTTGTAACAAACTATATTAACCTGTTTGTTTTGTACTTAGTTCATATTTTCAAATTGATCTTGCTTTTTGGGAGTACTTTTTGTTTTTTTCGAAACCCTAAAATTCGTATTATTTATATTATTTTCAGCGAAAAAAAAAATCAACCGAGCGCTTCGTTTTTTATTAAAAAAAATAAACGCTAAACGAGCTGCGAAGAGTAAAACAAGCCGTGAACATATGTAATCCTTCGTATTCCATTATATACTATTCACAGTAAGGTGGTATATTGCATTTTTCCAATTATTAAAAAAAAAAAAATAAAAAACTTAAATCGCAAACA
>CAUEHQ010000561.1:0-24097 GCA_958510825.1 Brachypterus glaber
AGGACTTATCAGTTTTTTGTCCGAAACTTTTTTCTGTGTACCTTTTTTGTAATTTTATTTTTGGAATATGATTCCTCAGGTCAAAATACATAAAAAGGTACTCTTGTTGTAATACTGTAACCGTTTTCGAGAAAAATTCGTTTAAAGGTGAAATTTCACGGATCGAGGACCACAAATTAAATAGTAAAATGTTGAAAACCAAAATTTTAATGATGCAGGGTTATTCTATATCAAAAACTAAAAAAAAGTTAGTATACATGTAGGTCGAAAAATCGCTTTTAAAACTACTATGGCCCTTTAAAAGTGGTTCATTTTGCTTTCCCATTTTGAAAATTTCGGAAAGCTAAGTCCTTGTATTCGTGCAAAAATTTTCATTTCGAGAAAAAAAAAAATTCGCTCGGTCGATCGGTCGGTCGGTTGGTCGATCGTTCTGTATGTTACCAAAAGTTCTCGCTCGGGATTGTTTTTGGTAAACATTGGGGTGCGGCAAGGGGAAAAATACATTTAGAAAAATTTGAAAATTGCTATATCTGGGTTTTCAAGGTTGCTGAAATTAAATCTGATAAAAAAACTTTTCTAATTCCACCCCCGAGGGGATGAGGGGGTAAATATTTTTCAATATTATTAATATTTTCTTCAAAATTGGTATTTAGGGGTTTTTGGGGTCGACGAATATGAATCTGATAATACTTTTTTTTCTAATTTCATCCCCTGAGGGGTGGGGTGTATTGGGGTTTTTGAGGTTGCTAAAAGTGAATCTGATAATAATTTTTTTATAAATCCACCCTCTGAGGAGTGGGGGTAGTTTTCGTGAAAATTGATATATTAAGGTTTTTATGGTTGCTGAAAGTGAATCTGATAATAAAAAATCCATTTTACGGGCGGAGGTGAAAAATGGGAAAGCTCTTCTACTGGGCAGTGTATTGAGGATATTATAGCTCCCTTAGGATTGATTTTTGGAAATACCGGTATATAAGTTTATTTTTTATTTTTTTATATACATTCTCCCTGCATCATTAAAATTTCGGTTTTCAACCTTTTAGTATTTAATTTTTCGTCCTCGAACCGTGAAATTTCACCTTCAAATAGATTTTTATCGAAAACGGTTAATCCTACAGTATTACAACAAGAGTCCAAGCGAAGATGGGCCTTATTAGGATTAGTTCACATGCAAAACATCGTTGCTATATCTCAAAGGGTTCCTGAGTTATTTAATAAAAACCGATTTTTCAAGCCACTTTCAAAGGGGTGTAGCATGACGCATTTTTAGACATATGTTTATAAAAACTTATTGTCATATTTTATGATGTAGAATCACACCTTAAAATTTCGGACCCTATTTAAAATACACCGTGTAGGTATATTTGTTTAATAGTTGAAAAGAAAAAAAGTTATGTGCTCTTAAACTAGAACTACTTTAGAAAAAAACCTTAACTTTAAGAGTGTATTTTGCCTACCAAAAAAAATTTTAATAAAAAAAATATTATCAATCCTTATAGACCCATCAATATAGAATAGTAAATTATATTAAAAAAAAAAATCCAAATTTTTTTAAAAACTCAAATAGTCGAAAACTTGGAATATTAATGAGGACACCAAACTGTACCGTGTGATCCAAAGTTCCCGACCCAATAAGTTTTCTCTGAAACGGTATGGAAAAAAATTTATCGGGTTTTTCCATGGGGTCACCTAAGCTACAAATTAATGGGATTTAAGGTTTTCACTTTAGTGAATAATGGGCGTAGCGATTTTAATTTGTAGTGGCATGTATAGAACTAACTCGTAAATGATCAAATTGATCTTAAAAATATTTCATAAAAAAAAAAACTCCAAAAAACTCATAAATAATACTTACCCGATTGCTAAGATTTTAGCAACTATTTATTTTCAAAGCCTCAAATTACATTTATTTATTTATTTTCAAAGCCTCAAATTACACATTACACTGTTTCTTATTGTATTAATTCATTTTTATTACTTAATTATTGTGTATATGTATATGTATATATAGGTGTGTGCATGTGTGTCTGTGTGGATGTGTATATATGTATAAGTATTTTTAGAATTAGATTTAGCATTATTTTTTGTAATTTTTTCTTACACGCACAAATCTTTACATTTTAGTGTATAATTAGCATATTTATTGAAAACTGTTGTACTTATATGATTTGTAATTATGATTTTTCAGCAATAAATATTATTATTATTATTATTATTTGTTGTGTGACGTCGAAAGGTCCCATTCGGTGATATGGGATTGCCTCCGTAACATCGCCTTTATGATATTAATTAAGTGGACTGCGAATAGGTATTAATGATTGAAAAGAATATTAAAGACAAAACGACAGTTCCAATAATATATATGGTAATCTTACCTTAGTTACAGCATTCAGCACGACAGGTCATGACCGCCATTTCTTCACAGGAGACACCACATAATTGGAAACTGATGTACGCGAATTTAAGTTTGTTTGACCAGTGTAGGTATACACTACTAATTATTTAAATACATATGTGTATATGGAACTTATTTCTATAGTTTGCAGCCGTAAATATAGTAAATTCTAACGAATGCCCGCGGCGTGGTATATTCGTCAGCTGATTTGAGTATATTTTTATTGACACGCATCGATCGTTCTCGAGTGTCAAATTGCTACTGTCCGGAAGGCAACCTACTCGAACTCACGCGCAGAAAAGCTAGGAGGTTTTCAGCGCGTTACTTACAAAAATACAATTAATTCAAAATAAAATATTATTTTTGAATTATAACTAAGTAAAGAAATTAAATGAAATTATGTATAATAAAACCCAAATTTAAAAATAAATACAAACACAGAAATGTGGTTGTAACATTACCGCCCACCAAAACACACAAAATTAGAGTGTTTTAACAACACATAGGTAATATACATAATTTTACTAAGGGCCTCTTTAGGACACCTTGAGCTGTACGGACATTTACTACTCGGATCACACCATCAGCACCTGGAAATAACTCTATTACACGACCTATCGACCAACGAAGAGGGGGCTGTAAATCGTTCTTTATCAGCACCATAGAACCAAGTTCTATCGGTTTAGAGGGTTCATTCCATTTAACTCTTTGCTGTAAAGTACATAAATATTCGGAATGATACCTGGCCCAGTAGTCCTGATGCATACGTTGAATGAGCTGCCACCTATTTAGACGATTAAGAGGCAAGTCTTGTAGATCAGGCTCTGGCGGGGCAGAGAGTGAGTTCAGGGTAAGAAAATGTCCGGGAGTTAAGACCGATAAATCATTTGGGTCAGAGCTAACTGGACAAAGAGGTCTCGAGTTCAATAAGGTTTCTATTTGAACTAAGAAGGTTGAGAATTCCTCATATGTCAGTCGTTGTAAACCAACTACTCTATAAAAATGAGTTTTTACCGACTTAACACCAGATTCAAACAGACCACCAAAATGTGGGGCTGAAGGGGGATTAAATGACCACTTTATCGATTCAGTTTCAGTGGCATGCTGCATCAACTCATCTAATTGGCGCGCGGCACCAACAAAATTTGTACCTTGATCAGAGAAAATGTGATTACAGCGTCCACGTCTAGAAATGAAACGACGAAGAGCAGCCAAAAAGGACTCAGAAGAAAGTGAGGACACCAACTCTAAGTGTATAGCTTTTGTGGTCGAGCACACGAACACACAAATCCAAGCTTTGTAAGTTTTTGCACCACGTACTCGTCCCATGCTTATATTGAATGGACCACAATAGTCCACGCCACAGCTTTGGAAAGCTTTTAACTGACTTATCCTAAAGCTCGGTAGGTCACCCATCCTAGGTTGGATAGTGTTTGGCTTAACCCTAAAGCACTTGTGACACTTTGAAACAACAGATTTTATGGCCCGCTTGGCGGATAATATCCAAAACTGTTGATTCAATAAAAACTGTAAGGTTTGAATCCCAGGATGCATATGCCTAACATGCATATCCTCGATAATGAGGTAAGTCAATCGATGAGTACGAGGTAATAATGCGGGATGTTTACTTTCAAACGGCAGATGTGCATTTTTTAGCCTACCGCCTACTCGTAAAACTCCTTGTGGGTCTATGAAAGGATTTAATTTACGTAAAGTTTTATTAACCGGCTTTTGTTGCTCGATACGTACAATATCTTCCTTAAAATATTGGTGTTGAACAATTTTAACCAAAGTCATTAAGGACACTTGTAAATCATTTGCAACTAAAGCAGTAGTAACCTTTTGATTAGGATTACGTAAATTGAAACCAAAACGAAAAATATATGAGACAACACGTATTAGACGTGATAATCTAGAATATTTGTTTAATAGGGTATCAATAAATTGATCAGTCTCTATTAAAACTAGGGATATAATCTTGGCCTCATCTGGAGACGTAACGGGTGTAAAACTATCCGTATCAAGATCCAGGGAGGTAGACAAGAATTCTGGTCCCGCCCACCATTGGGTACACTGCATAAGCTCGCTGGGAAAAAGCCCACGTGAATCATGGTCAGCCACGTTGTCCGCAGACTTAACATGATACCAACAATCTGGTGGTACCAAATCTTGGATGTGGCTAACGCGATTTGCGACGAATGTTTTCCAACGATGGGGCGGAGCCTTAATCCATGATAAGGCTACCATGGAATCTGACCAAGCATATGTTTTATGAAAAGTAATGCTGTTTTTATAAGTGTTGCGAACAAACTTTATTAAATTACTTAATAAAACAGCAGCGCACAATTCCAAGCGGGGTATTGATAATTTCTTTAAAGTAGCAACTTTTGACTTTGCACAGATTAAGGAAACTTCAAACTTTCCATCTGGCAGAGGTTTTCGAAAGAAAATTATAGCACAATAGCCCTTCTCAGAACTGTCACAAAAGCCATGCAATTCTAAACCACTGGCGTTTTTTATATCAAGAAAACGGGAAATTTTTAAATCTGCTAACATGTGCAATTCAGATTTAAATTGTAACTTTGTTACCACTTCATTGGGAAGTGGCTGGTCCCAATCACAACCTAGTGACCATAAATGCTGTATTAAATGCTTGGCTACAAAGGTTATTGGACTGAGATATCCAAGTGGATCCCAAATACGCGCAATATCCGATAGGATAGAACGCTTAGTTGGTGTAGACTCTAAAGCCTTCACCCGAAAAGAGAAAAAATCTGTATGTGGAGTCCATTGAAGTCCCAAAATTTTAAGATATGAATCTTCTTCAGAATCAAATGATATATGCTGTCGATGATCGACAGGGATATCTTTCAATAAATTTGGAGAATTGCTCGCCCACTTCCTCAATTCAAACTTTCCTTTTTGTAAAAGTTCAGTTAGCTGAAGACAAAGCACCTGTGCTAGCTCTAGGTTGTCAGCCCCTGAGATAATGTCATCAACAAAGGTATCTTCTTCTAGAGCTTTTGATGCCATAGGAAAATCTTTACCCTCATCTGTTACTAACTGTTTAATAGTGCGTAATGCTAGAAAGGGAGAGGAAGTATTACCAAAAGCTACCGTTGTAAGTCGGTATTCTTTTACTGGTTGTTGGGGATGAAATCTCCAAAGCAATCGTTGATAATTTCGGTGCTTCGGATCCATAAGAATTTGCCTAAACATTTGTTTTATGTCTGCCATTATAACAATAGTATGAAGGCGAAATCTTAATAAAAGGGAAATTATATCAGTTTGTAATTTTGGTCCTGGACATAATAAATCATTAAGGGAGTAGCCCTCTGATGTTTTAGCACTGCAATCAAAAACTATGCGTACCTGGGTAGTACTACTATCCGGCCTTAGTACCGCAAAGTGCGGAACCGTATAATGCGGTGCAGTGACCTCACATGGAGGTGCTTCTTCCATGTGCCCAGAATCTAAATATTCCTGAATAATTTTAGAATATGATATTTTTACGGATTCATCTTGCAAGCATCGTTTTTCTAAAGAGAAAAAACGCTTAAGTGCGTTTGTGCGAGAATCACCCATAAACGTAGGTTCCATTTTTTTGAATGGTAGGGCAACCATGTAACGTCCATCGTTTGTTCGTGTACATGATTCAGTATATTGTTGTTCACACCATTTTTCCTCAGGAGTTAATTTTTCCTGTTGAGGTACCTGCTCTAATTCCCAAAAGGACTTTAGATCAAAGGTTTCCATGGATGTGACAAGTGCAAAACTTGTCGGGGAGGGATAGGATATTTTCCCCATTAGTATATATCCGAAAACTGTCTCAATGGCTACCGGTTGACTCAGATCCCCTGCTACTTTATTGCTGAGCAAAATCTGAGCAAACACCTCCGCCCCCAGTAAAAGCTCCACGGCTTTTACTTTATTAAATTCGGGATCTGCTAAATTTAGCTGGCGTATGTGATGCCATTGGGTAGTATCGAGTGCGCATGCCGGCAACCGTTCAGGAAGATTCGGCAGCACAACTGCATCAATATTAAGAATAGGATTCTTAGCTTGAGTGGGCTTTATTACGCATTGAGTAATGCCCTTGGATGTTACCGGAGAATTAGGATTAATGCCCGTTATGGTCTTATGAAAAGACGAACGGTGTAATCCTAGCCGATTCAAACATCTTTCTGTTATAAATGAACAAGTAGAGCCATTATCAATTAAAGCACGTATTAATTGATAGTGCCCACGACCATCCTTTACGTGTACCATAGCAGTAGCCAATAAAATTGGCGCTGGTACTGTCGTTATGGATGTAAAAACGTTAGGATCATTAGACTCGACGCTAGAGTCATTATTTCCTACGTAGTTTTGTCCCGATGTACCGGCCGTTTGGACCGATAAGGGAGGGGTTACGTTATTTTCACCAGAATGTGATAAATTTACTTTAACTGCCTTGTTATTTGGTTTGTCAAAATGTAAAGTGGAATGATGTCGCTTTTTACATATTTTGCATAAATGAGTAGAATTGCAAAACTTAAAGTTGTGTGAATGGCTAAGACAATTGACACATAACCTATGCTGTTTAGCAATTTCATATCTCTTTTTTGGAGCTTCTGATAAAAACGACCTACACTGAGAAACATGATGATTTGACTTGCAAACAGGGCAAGATAAAATATCAGTATTTGTCACAAAAGAAGAATTATTATATGAATCTAACTTAACATGTTTTGATACTGGCTTTTGAACATTGTTGATTGGTGCTTTTTTAGAAGATAAAGCCTCAACAGTTTCTAAAGCCTTAGCATGTGCTGTCAAAAACAGTTTTAATTCGTCAAATGTGGGAAAACCATTCTTTTTATTTTGTTCCTCAAACTTAGCACAAAGATTTTTTGGAATACGTTTGAACACCATATCTACAAGAATAAAGCTCCACTCGTTTGTTGGAAGACCCAAGGCCCCGAGTGCCGCTAAATTTTCGACAAGAGTATTCAGGAAAATAATCAAGGCTGATGATGTGTCAGAGATGTTTGGCAGTTGACATATTGCCTGCCAGTGCGTATTAGCCAATAATCGTTTATTGTCATACCTCTGACGCAGCTGATTATAAGCTACAGAGTAGTTACTTCCCGATAATTGAACACACTTAATAATGCTAAGTGGTTCCGAAGTTATTAATAAATGTAAATGAGAAAATTTTTCAATGTCTGAGAGTTGGGGATTTGTATGTATAGCAGAATCATACAAATCTATAAAAGTTTGCCAGTCTGGAAATTTTCCGCTAAAAGGTTTTAAATTCAACTTTTGAAGCTTGACATTTGAAGTCGTAGCATTTGAAGAACTTCCAAATAATTGTACATAAATACCTTGGATCTGCCAAAACATTTCATCAATCACCGTAGCAGCTTCCTTTTCTTTAGCTATATCCGTTTTTCGGATAGCATCCGTACGTCCAGGATCTGATATGACGAAAGCGAGTATGTCATCAGCCAGCTTATGCCATTGCTTATAAGTCACATCCAGCTGTTGATAACAAATTTTAAAATGTTGCTGTTTTGTGATATCTTTTTGAGCGGCCACTGCTGCCTTTTGAACTCGCTTTAGCCTATCATATTGCAACTGCCTACGGTTGTCCATAATACAATATTCGTTTAGATCCATGGCTTATAAAATTTATTTATTGAAAGGTAAAAGAAAAAAATAAAAATTACAAAAAAAATATAAACTGAATAATTTTAGGAAAATTACACAATTTTTTTCTCAAATTTTATTTCTTAAATTGAATTTATTGTAGAATAAAACCTCCAGATATAATGGCTAAAATATAACTTATACCTCAGTAATGAATCACCCTGTAAATATTTTCAACAAAATTCAAAATTCCAAATTATAATCCAAACTATGAGTTACCCTGTATATTTGCACAGAGTTTTCCAAAAAACCAAATTCAAAAAATTACAATTTAATTTTTAAGTCACCCTGTATATATTCTGACAGAATATAAAAAAAAAAACAAAAACAAAAACTCAAAAGTACAATTTAAGACCCTGTATATATGGACTGGATACTCAAAAAGGCAAAATTCAAAATTACAATTAAGCTTTAGGTTACCCTGTATGCATATATTTGACAGAATATTAAAAAAAATTCAGATTATAATCTAAGTTCAATTCTCCTGTATGAAAACATTTTGAAATGGGCTAAATTTATTTTTAACCTATTCTTTGAAAATTACAATTTTTTATGTACCGATAGTATTTCCAAAAAAATAAAAAGGAAAATAAAATAAAAATTAAAATTATATTTTTAAGTGTTTTCTTCTATTTTTTAACCTGGTATACACTAAAGATACAGCTCAAGATTTCCCACTTGCATAACCCTGTATACATTCGAAAAGTACAAGAAAAAAATACCTAGATATCCAATATAAAAAAAATAAGTTTTACAAAAGTTCCTAATTATAAGAACTCCCTGTATAATAGTAAAACTAGAATTTGGACAAGGAATCTTATTTTTGCGCGCAAAAAATATATCAAATTAGAAGGAAAAAAAATCAAAATATAAAAGTAATTTTGTTTCCACCCTATATGTAACTTTACTAGCAATAGGTAAATTTTAAATCTATTACTACTAGATAGGTATTTTAATTATAATATCTTGCTCGCAAATAAGTTCTATCGAATGTAATTAATTATATGGATAAATTTTAATTTATTTTTTCAAAGCACAGAAATATTTTTAAGAATCTTTCTACGCCCAAATAAATCACCAGTTTTAAAATAATAATTTTCAAAAGGCAAAGTTAAATAATATTTTTATTTTTAACAATAAACTGTATTTTTGCAAAATAAAATAATAATTGCGGTTTTGACTGTGTCCAAAGAAAAAGGAAAAAAAACGCTTGGATACAGCTGATAATTTTTTGCCTTTTTTATAGAGCACAAAGTTTACGATTTTATCGGTTTTTAATTTTTCAACCGAAAAATCCAAAATATATTTTTAAAGCGAATTACCCTATTTGAAAATAATTTTTATTCAAAATAAGATTTTACGCGAGATTTTTTTGTTAATAAATAAGCTATCTCCGAATGCAACACTCAAATATGATATTGTTATTTATAACGAATAATTTTAATGTTAATAAATAAGCTATCTTCGAATGCAACACTCAAATATGATATATTTATTTATAACGAATAATTTTAATGTTAATAAATAAGCTATCTTCGAATGCTAAATCCAAATATGATATTGTTATTTATAACAAATATGTAATTTTACAACTGCAAAAGAACGTTACCACACACACACTGTAAAATTAGCAAAATCTAGTTAAATGAATTTAAAAGCTATGAAGCTATGTTAAATAGTTATACTAGTGCCAAAATTTCGGTTCAAAACGGACCATGTTATAATGGTTCTGCTAGCTTAAATCCGGTTCGAAAGGGCCATGTTGTGTGACGTCGAAAGGTCCCATTCGGTGATATGGGATTGCCTCCGTAACATCGCCTTTATGATATTAATTAAGTGGACTGCGAATAGGTATTAATGATTGAAAAGAATATTAAAGACAAAACGACAGTTCCAATAATATATATGGTAATCTTACCTTAGTTACAGCATTCAGCACGACAGGTCATGACCGCCATTTCTTCACAGGAGACACCACATAATTGGAAACTGATGTACGCGAATTTAAGTTTGTTTGACCAGTGTAGGTATACACTACTAATTATTTAAATACATATGTGTATATGGAACTTATTTCTATAGTTTGCAGCCGTAAATATGGTAAATTCTAACGAATGCCCGCGGCGTGGTATATTCGTCAGCTGATTTGAGTATATTTTTATTGACACGCATCGATCGTTCTCGAGTGTCAAATTGCTACTGTCCGGAAGGCAACCTACTCGAACTCACGCGCAGAAAAGCTAGGAGGTTTTCAGCGCGTTACTTACAAAAATACAATTAATTCAAAATAAAATATTATTTTTGAATTATAACTAAGTAAAGAAATTAAATGAAATTATGTATAATAAAACCCAAATTTAAAAATAAATACAAACACAGAAATGTGGTTGTAACATTATTATTATTATATAACTTAAATCGAATAATATTTTAATTTTATATATTTATCATACAAAGTCTTTAATATACACACAAGTGTTAAGAAGTTATTTTCTAAATAATATTTTTCACCTTAAGTCAAGTTATTTTAAATGAAAAAACAGACAGTCAGTGGTTCAGTTGGTATAGGCAGTAAACAAATTCAATCCCCAATAATGGTCTGGGTTAAAATCTCAACAGCGGAACTACTTTTTTTATTAATATTATTTAATTTTTTATTATTATTTTTTAATAGTATTAGTTTCTTTGTGGTTTATCAATGTTACAATAATTTTATTATATAGGGTATTTGTAGATTTTAAGACAAAAAATAGTTCAATCGTTTTAAATATAAAATTAAGAGTCAACACAATTTAAAATTTTAATTGACCAATAAAATTAAAAGAACTTCCACTTTCAGGTTTACATCGTGTAGATGGGTCATTAGCTTGTAGTAAATTCTCTATATTTGTTTAATGCATTTTACCGCAAAAAACGTCTAAGCGATAACCTCGGCGATAAAACATAAATTTTTAAGGGAAATAAATTTTATTAAACAAACCTAATAAGATATGTATTTGGAACTTATCACCTTTTTAAAAGTGCCAAGTGCCCCAAAACGGTGTTAATGTTTTTTACTTAGAACAGTACGGACAACAAATTTCATAATTTCATATTTTATCTTAGTGAGTGTCGAGTGTCGTGTAGAAGAATGTTCTCTTTCGGGTTTGGACGTTGATGGATTTAATACAATAACAAATAATCCACATACCTACATGGTCTAAGCCCGAAACTACATTTTCTTTTAATTTTAGTGGTGGTAAAATTTTAAATTATGTTGACGGTTCATTAGGTTCTGCTCGAGGTTCTGCCTTTTTTTTATTTTAGAGGTCTTACCCCCAAAGTTGTTTATTAGGCTGAGTAGATTACCACCCTATTTTTTTCAGAATAAAAAAATTGAGGTGGCGCACAGCCAGGACCGTAGCTATGGGGGGAACCACCCCCACCTATCTTAAAATTAGAAAATGGTGTATATTTTATGGGTTAACACGTTTACTGCCAAGGGTATATTGTTGTCTGTTCGCTGACGCCATGTTGCGTAAATTAATACGGTTAAAACGAGTATTCTCGCAGTGAGCCTTCAGAACCAGACTGCCAACTATTATCAATTATCTAGTATTTGGCAGTCAACGTGTTAAAAACAAAAAAGTTGTAATTTTAGCAGTAGTAAAAAACGTTCTTTTTTTTTGTCATCAACTTTTTTGTCGAGGGAATAAAATTTTAGACTAAAAAAAATTGTAATTTTCGACCTTTCCCCCCACTAAATCTTCTTCGCTAGGGCCCTGTAATTTTAGCAGTGGTGAATCTTGATATTAGAAGAAGTTGCATATTTCATGGGTTAAAAATATAAAAGTTGTAATTCTAGCAGATGTGGGACGGTTTTTTTAGTCATAAACTTTTTTGAAAATAACTTCTTAACGCTTGTGTATATATTAAAGACTTTGTTTAATAAATATATAAAATTAAAATATTATTCGATTTAAGTTAGTTTTCCTATACATGCCACTAAAAATAAACTGAAAAGCTTAAATCCACCTTAATTTGTAGCTTAGGTTACCCCATCGAAGAACCCGATAAAATTTTGTGCATAACTTTTACCGTTTCGGAGAAAACTGATTGGGTCGGGAACTTTGGATCACCCGGTACAAAACTACCAAATTAGCACTCTCCTATACCTTTTGCAAGTCAGAACCTACCCACTATACATAGTAGCCCTTGTAGATTGGTACTACCATAGCTATTTTCCATTCTTGTAGTAGTTTACCCGTACTAAAGATTTGCATGGCATTACCTAATTTGCATTTTTTATGGAGGGTTTATGACCTCCCTTTGGCCCAAAAATAAACATCAATAATCGCAAATAAGATTCAAAAGTAAATTTTTGTTTTTCGAACTACGTAATATTATCAAAAATTCTTTTGGCTGTGACCTACTGCATAATCTCTGAACACACTTTAGATAAGACAAAATTAAGTTCATAATTTATAATTATCATGTATCGTTTGTTAGTATTTTTATCAATATTAGTTTATGAAATACTCTGGTGTGGAAGCATCTTTTTTAATTATTGTTATTTATTGAGGGCATGGAAATTTTATTGCAAAGGGTATGTTAACATAATTATTTTAAATATATAGATAGAACATACCAATTTTTAGTACGTATTTAAATACATAAACATAAGGTAACTAGCAGTGTTACCAGATTTAGCATAATTTATTTTTTACGGGCGTTAATTAGTTATAGTTTATAGTTTATTTCTCGAAATATTGTACATAAGCATGGAGAGCCCCAAATAAGCTTATGGCTTGTGCTAGGGGCTCTCCATTAATTTTGAAAAACAAATATTTTAAATGTTGACGTTTCATATTTTTCACATAAAAATTTCAAATCCCTTCTTCCAAGCTGCACCTCCATTCCCACAGATTCTCTCCTTCATTTTATCCATTGTCAACCATCATTCCAAAAATAATTTAGCTTCTTACAATAATTTTTATGAAAAAAAAATATTTAAAAAATTGACATGACATTAGTTGTCAAAAATTGTTTATACCTTAATAAAAGCAATGTTTTCATTGACAGTCCTTTTTTGACAGTTCTACTTGTCACTTAATTATTAGTCAACAATTAAAACTGTCAAAAAAAGGATTTTCAATAATAACAGAGCTTATATTAACGCCCGTAGAAATAAAATTATGCTAAATCTGGTAACCCTGGTACCTAGATACAGTAGATATAGTTTGCGCAAAGATGCAAGTCACTTGCAAAACAACTTTACACTAATTCCAAGAACGCTTTGACATAAAGATTTGAAATTTTAAACATTTTTTTTACTACTTAGAAAATCTTTGTTCTAAATTTCAAGTCTCTGGGTCAAAGCGTTTTTGAAATATCGTAGTGTCAAGTTGTGTTGCAAGCGACTTGCATCTTTTCGCCAACTATACACGTATTTTTAATACCGTTATGCTGACTTCACTCATACACAGGATTATTACTTTAAATGGTACCTATACCCAGGTAGCAAAATAACATGACATTCACGTGAAAGCCAAGTTAATATGTGACATGTGATGTTAAGATTGTAGTCTCATTTAACAAGAATGTAGCATGGTGGGGATGTCCTAAGTCCGCCCCTAATAACATCACACAATGACATCCCGAAAATAACGTGTTTGTGACATCATAAATCCACCATCCTGCGCTGTTATATCTAATATCTTATGGATGCCGTTACTGGTACTTTAATATTTAAATAATATCCTAGGATATTAGCTTTTTCTAAATAAAACCATTATAAACGCTATAACCCTATAAAAAAAAATCGGATTTAAAATCAATCAGTAATTGAAACAATCACAGATTGAAACAGATAGATTCTAAATACGAAATTGCAGATTAAGCGGAGAATATATTCCTTAGTGTCCGTGATCTTGAGAAGACCGGCAGAACCCCCTATAGGGGGTATAATGGGTATAGTGGATATATCCATTGGAAATCGTATAATGTGTATACAATTTCCTTATAATAATTTACTCTATCAACATCATCTTATATCGATTTTTTTGCTTTGAACGTCGGTGAGAGGCAAAATAACATGACATTCACCTGAAAGCCACGTTAATATGTGACATGCGATATATTCACAGCGTTGCTAAATATTTGTTATTAAATAACATGGTTGTCACGTCTCACGTGTTACGTTGAAAATGTGATGTTAAATACATGTTATTTTTCAATATTATGTGATGTTATGATTTAGTTTAAAAATACACCCAAAAGTGATGTTAATTTCTGGTAATATAACATCCCTTGCTACCTGGGTAGTGCCTTTAACTTGCAAATGACCTAACTATCGAATTAAAATTTGCATAGGGTATATTGTATATATGAATTGGTCGTTAGGGTGGAGAGATTTTTTTTTTGAGAAATCGAGATGGCTTAATAGCACAAAAGATGCGTACAATATTGAACCAGAATTTTTGTTGCTTTTTAATATAGGTATTAGAGGGGTCATAAAACGCTAGCACAGGTGAATGTGTGGTGTGATCGGAACAAACTAATTTTAAATAATTCAAAGACTGTTATGATTCAATATTATAATAGGAAGCAAACTATTGACTCAGCATTACGCTTTAAATTTAATAGTAGTGTAAAGTTTTTGGGTGTTTATTGACAGCAATATGTCGTGGCATACGCACATTAACCATGTCTGCGATAAACTAAATAAAGCTTTCTTTGCCATCTTGCAACTTAAAAAGTCTCAAAAGGGTTTGCTGAGTGTATATTATTCCTTGGCCTACTCACACATGACATGTAATGTTATATGCTGGGGTAATGGTCGGAATAAAAACAGAATTTTTGTACACCAGAAAAGAATATTACGTTTATTTTTTAATATGTCATATAATAAAACTTGCATAAATATTTTTAAAGATTAAAATATTTTAACATTTCCTGCTATTTATGTTTTTAATTGTGTTCTATTTCTAAAAAAGCATTTTAACTTATTTTTCGTACGACCTAGTGTACACTAAATAAAAAAAAATGCATGTTCACTATATATCCTCGTTAGGATATATTTCTATCGCACGAGTCCATAGTGCACATTTGAATGAAATGACAACTATGCAAACTCATTTATCCAAACGAGTACACATAGCTTTGATTTTGACAAAAGTGGTTTGACGTTTATAAAAGTTTGAAATGTCAAAATTAAACACAGGTAATTCTTTGAAATATACATTTTTAAAGAGTCTAGACTCTAAATCGAACGAAAAATTTTGTTCGGAACTCGTTTGCGACAAGTCCTTAGTGCACTCGAATCATTTTTTGACTTCGCTTCGCGTCGTCAAAAAAACTTCATTCTCGTGCACTAAGGACTAAAGTCGCTTACTCGTTACGAAAACTACTATTGTGATGTCCCTAATTATTCAGCTAGAAATAATATTATTTTACAGACCCCTGTACATAAAACATCTTTGTACGAAAACTCCCCGTTTTACAAATGTTTAAAAAATTTTAATGCATTACCTTTAAATATAAAGATAATTAGTTTAGTTTTACTAGATTTAAAATTAAAGTTAAAAATTACTTAATTAATAAAGTTATTTATGAAATAAGTGATTTATAGTTTTTTTTTTTTTTTTAATTTTTATATATAGGTATATATAGTTAGGTTTATCTTAATTATTAAGGTTTTATTGTGTATTTAATTTATTTTTCTGTATGTGATGTACCATATTTACTTCGTATCTAGAATGGTTAATAAACTAAACTAAACCACCCAGGCGAGCATTCCTGTGAAATTTGATTTTTATTATTTTATCTTCAGCCCAAAAAATGATAATGACATTTTTTACGTAATTTTTATTTTCCTTTTATGTGGTTCTTAAATTTTTCTTTTATTGTGAATAATAAAAAAGTTATGTCTAGAAACAATTTTTTACATACTGGGGGAGAAGGGAGGGCCGTGGAAAAAAAATGATAATGACATTTTTTGTGGACTTTTATTTTACCTTTTATGTAGTTTTTAAATTTTTCTTCTACTGTAAATAATAAAAAAATAACGACCAAAACAAAAATTTTACCCCTCTTTCCCCCGACCGATTTTTCTTTAATACAAATTTGTCTAAAATAGTACAAAAATACATAATTGTATCAAAAATCAAGTCTTGTGTTTAAACCGTTATCTAGTTATGACTAAAAAAGTTTAAATAGCATTAATATCTAGATATTGATTTGTCACTTCTGGACATCTTCGTCTCCAAAGCTGTGACGTTTTGTAAAAAAAAAAATATTATTTTTAATAAAACTGTTTCACAATTTTCATCAGGCAAGCCCTAAACTCACAAAGCGCATCTCGGAAAAATGAGTCTCATTCGATTATTTAGAATAGACTAACTTAAATTGGTACCTCACAAAAGATATTATTGCAATTGATTAGTAACTTCTAAATAAATAAACAATATTGTTTTTTATGATATTCGAAAATTGCCCGGAGGGTTACAAAATGAGGCGTGGGCACGGTTCGTAAAATGACTCATCTACACATAGGTACCTACTAACTTCTTGCTAATGATTCTCTTTATTTTAGGTACGTGGCCACACCAGGGCTGCCAGTGGCACGAAAGAGTTCCGCGAAGCCACAAAAAAAGATGCTCTCAACTTGCTGCATAAAGAACTGGATCTTCTTTCAAGCACATGTTCTTCTGACAAGTCAGCAAACACAAAAAAAGAATTCGAAGGTCTGTAAGGGGGTAATAAGTAGGGGTTTGGAATTTTTCAAATTTTCACTTTTGTTTTAAATCTTTTAGCGAGGGATCAGAAAAGACGGGATGCTAATAAAAAAGAATATAAAGAAAATTGAAAAAAAAATCTCTTTAATCCCCACTTACTTTCTGTGTAAATGGCTGACCAAAGTTCATTATAAATACGATTTTATTAGATAATTTTAGTGCAAAAATACAAGCAATTAGTTATTTGCTTAAAATTATTTGGTACTGCCTCCCTTACAAAATAAAAGAATCAGGGGTGGACCATGGAGGGGTAGGGGAATCCACTCTTCAGTTTGTGAAATTGAGTAGCACATTTTGGAAATTGGTAGAATAGTGGGAAAATTGAGGGTACTGTTGGGAAATTGGTCAGTAAATTCCATCTACCCCTGAGCTTTTTTTTTGAGTTGGGATTTTTTTCAGAGGGTTTTTTTTAAGTCATAAAAATTTTCTGTTGTTTGGCTTTTGAGGAAAATTGGAGTACATTTGGGTTTTTTTCAGAGGTCATCAAAAATGTTGTGTGAGGGTGAAGCTTTTTTTCAAGTTGGGGAAATTGGAGTACCTACAGTTAGTTTTTTTTTCAGAGGTGAGGACTTTTTTTTTAGTCATCAAAAATTTTGTGTGAGGGGTGAAGTTTTTTTTTGGGTAATATTTTTTCCGCCCCTCCCTCAAAAAAATGCTTTGGAGCATTTCTGAAATAAATGCACATTTATACATAATATGTTATTATGGTCTGTTTCATTAAGCAAGATAGTAAATTAAAAATCACACAGAGAATATTTGCAAAACTGATTTTATAAAACATAACTATATTCTATTATAATAATAATAATAATAATAATATACTTTATTTTTCAATATTACAGTACAAATTCTACAGTATTTTTTTTACAAAACCTCTGAACCGAAAATAAGGAAAAAATATTCTCCAAACAAGAATTATGTCAAAGGATCAACATAGTCATTTATCTTTACTATACACAAACATATACTATTCAAACCTGTTGTAAAAATATTTACTGTGCGATTTTTAATTTACTATCTTGCTTGAAAAAACAGACCATAGTATACTTTTTGTTAGCATCCTAAAAGACATTTTTTGTTTTCCCTAAAACGATTTAAAACAAAACTGAAAATTTGACCACCCTTAGTAATTAAATAATTATCGCATATACAGGGTGTCTCGAAAACATACCGACAAACTTTAAGGGGTGTTAGAGGACATCAACATAAACATATGTCCGCAAATGAGCCGTTTGGGCTGTAGAGCAAAAATAATTATTTAAATAAAAACAATTTTTTTAATATAACACGTTTTTAAAATGAACTAAAAAGTATAAAAGGACTAAAAAGTATAAAATAATTTTTCCTAGCCCCATACAGATTTATAACCCCATACAGAGTGTCCTGAAAATTTGTGTTTGTGCATTTTCAACAAATGGTCATCATTTTGAACAATTATTGTAAACCCTCATTTATTTGTTAATAAAACAAGTCCTAAATGAGCAAACCTATTGTTTGTTTAATTTATTCACGATAACTTTTAAACGCTTTGTCCTAGATTCTTACATTTTGATTATTACAAATATACGTAAAATACAAAATAAAAAAAGCCGCTTGTCGATATCTAATTCAGAAATGGAGGTTATGTGCTTACGTGCATACTAACATAAGGATAGACATTTTTTTTTGCAGATTTCGACTTAAAATGACCTAAAACGTCGAAAAAAGTGAAAAAAAACGTAATCAAAAATTTTTATCCGTCATTCCCGAATGGGATACTTTTGCACTATTTGGTGTATTCCACATTATAAGACACCCTGTATATAGGATTATCATACCTAAGAAATTCACACCCCTATAAAGCATAACTTGCAGCATTTTCTTTTTCTCCAATGTTAGTTGTTTCCAAGATACAGTCAATTAATTCATGAAATGCAAGAAAAGCACTTAAATGGTTATTGCATCAAAACTGGTCATAGGCTAAGGTTGCCAGTTTTGTTCAGGAACTAAGTTCTACAACACTAAATTTTCAGAAAAATCCGCAGAAAGACATTTTCCTCACTAAATGTGCGGGGTCCTTTAGAATGTCTTGAAAATTGAGAATGTTGGTGCAAGCGTTAAGCTGGCTCTGACAATTCAAAAATTAATAATTTTGCGAGGGGGCCAGCATGTTTGATAAAATTTACAGCATTCGCCAGCATTTCGCGAGCACTTTTGAATGCCGTATTTTGAAAATATTAATTTTTTAAAAATTTTCGAGTTTTTCAATTTTAAAAACATTTTTTTTATTTAATTTTTGAGCGTTGAACATAAATCTACGAAGGTTAAAAATATTCAAAATATGTATACAAAAAATTTAAAATTAAAAAAAAAACAAAAACACGAAAATTAATCTTAGACAAATATTTTTTACTCTAACTGTAACATTTTTAATAAATGTAGGTTTATAATACATTCCAATAATATTTAGAAAAGACGAAATTTTCAAACAATTTAATATGTTTGCCTGTGACTCATTCTACGAGCGCTCGAGCACGCTCGAGCGTTGGCCACGTTATTTCTTTTTTTCTAATTTTTGGAAAGTAAGAGTTTTTTAAACTTATATATTATTTTGAAATGTTGATTGTCTAAGTTAAACGTATCTATGGCCAGCAGAGCACTTTTTGCATTAGTTACGGAGTTATCGGGTATTTTATAAAAAATGTCTAAAATTTCTAATTTCTTTAAAATTTTCCATTTGGGTAGAAATTTATGGTGTTATAATCTTAAATTCATTTTTTTTTTCATATATATATCAATTGTTTATATCCCCAAAATAATTTCAAAAAAATATATATAAAAAAACTGATAAGATTTTGTTTTATTTACGAAAGAGTGTTACAAAATATTTTTTTAAATAATATTTATAAAAATATATATTATATATTTTTTAAATAAAACAAAAAATAATTGCTCAAAAGTTACATTTCTGATCAATTACGGTTTGTGCCTTTTTGCCACCCTCATCAATTACGGTTTTTGCCTTGCCCACCATGATTTGCAACAAAAACAATCCAAACCGAGAACTTTATGTGTACCAAATATAAAGTCTCCAACTTAACCCTTTTATGACTTAACCTGCTAAAAAAATAAAAAAATACATATAAGTATATTTTTTATTAAAAATTAAAAAAAACAACTGTAAAAAAATAAAAAAATATATTTTTTTAAAAAATTTGTAAAAAGCATTCTCTTTTGCCCAAAATACTAATAATAATAATAATAATAAACGTTATTTATTGTATTACTAACAGTCTTACAAATGGCCATCGACCGAAGTCCTTCAGCCTGTGTTTACATTTAATGTAAAATTAAGTATATAATGAATATAAAATATAAAAAAAGAAACAAAGGTATATATGTTTAAAAAGAAAAAAAAACTTAACAAGTTTAGGTTCCTATACATAGGTTAAAATTAAATTGTAATTAATTAAACTTCAAAGTCCAAAATACTAATTTATGTAATTCAGTTAAATATTTAGTTGACATGTCATATTATTATGTTATTATGAAATTTCCGTTACGGAGAGGACAAATCAAAATCTTAACATTTTTTAAGTTACGTGTAATTCTTTCCCAGGAAAACAATATAAGTTAAATTTTGTAGACTGGCGTCAGGCTAAGATATGCCAATGAAAAATATTAGTTTACAAGGTATAGCTTACTTAAATAAAAAAACTTGTCATTTAATAAAATTGATTTAATGTGTGCTTTTTAGTTCAAAAAATATATCAAATGAGATATAAAACGTAAAAATCTTAGTGTTTTTTACCCCGGTTTTTTCTATTCGATGATGTTTTTTTTGGGAAGAGGGTTGAAATTAATAATACTCAAACTATTTCCTTAAATCGTAACGTTTCGAGGGTGGTTTCCCTCGTCCTCAGACACAAATTTAAACCCAGTTTGAATACACGTTAGACACATACATATATACACAATATAATAAATAAAACATTATTAAGGACTACACCAATACTTTTACAGTTATTAATAATAATTTATTACACAAAACGTATCAGCTGACAGAAAACGTAAAAATATATCTACAGATGTACATACAACTTGCATTTAAAAGTTAACCTAAAAAAATACGAGAAATTACATGGCCTATTTTTCTAGCCAAATCATACCTTTTTTTAATTAACTCTATCTTTTTTTAAACTTAAAGTCGGATTATGAATATAGTACAAAGTTTATTATTTTTTATTTTCTTCCAAATTTTTGTTCAGTTCATTGTTTCACATTTTTATCGACCAAAAATGTCACAATTTCCAACAAAAACTAAGACATACTAAAAAATTTAATGGTTTTAAAATTTTATAAGCTTGAAATTAATAATTAATTAGCAAAAAACCAGCATAAATTGGCGGGATGCACAGAAATTAATTGTGGGCACGGGTTCGTAGAATGGACTCTTATACCTACAGGGTGTATTTGAAATAGGGTAGGAAATTTTAACAGGTGATTCTACATGATAAAATATGACAAAAAATTCCTATAAACATATGTCTAAAAATGCGTCATAAGGGAGCTACGCCCCTTTGAAATTGGCTAAAAAAATCGGTTTTTATTTAATAACTCAGGAACCCTTTGGGATATGTTAACGAGGTTTTGCACGTGAATTAATCCTAATAAGGCCCATCTTTGTATGTGATTTTCATGTACTTATTTAAAACCAGGGGTGTGCGAAACGGGGGGGCTTTATCAGTTTTTTTGTCCCAAACTTTTTTCTGTGTAACTTTTTTGCCATTTTATTTTTTGAAATATGATTCCTCAGGTCAAAATACATAAAAAAGGTACTCTTGTTGTAATACTGTAGGATTAACCGTTTTCGAGAAAACTTCATTTGAAGGTGAAATTTCACGGTTCGAGGACGAAGAATTAAATACTAAAATGTCGAAAACCAAAATTTTAATGATGCAATGTTATTCTATCAAAAACTAAGAAAAAAAAGTTTCCATACATGTAGGTCGAAAAAACGCTTTTAAAGCTACCATAGCCCTTTAAAAATGGTGCATATTTAGGAGACCATAGCTCCATTAGGATTGATGTTTGGAAGTACCTGTATATGAGGTTTTTTTCTTAGTTTTTAAAGTACATTCGCCTTGCATCATTAATTAATTTTTTTTCCTCGAACCGTAGAATTTCACCTTCAAATGATTTTTTCTCGAAAACGGTTAATCCTACAATATTACAACAAGAGTACCTTTTTTATGTATTTTGACCTGAGGAATCATATTTCAAAAATAAAATTGCAAAAAAGTTACACAGAAAAAAAGTTTGGGACAAAGAACTGATAAGCCCCCCCCCCCCCCGTTTCGCACACCCCTGGTTGAAATAAGTACATGAAAATAACACATAAAAAGCCTAAGGGCCTTAGAGCTAATTTCCGGACCAACCTTTATAGGAACTTTTATCATATTTTAGGCCCAAGAATCGCCCTTTAAAATTTTGTAACTTATTTATGAATCACCCTGTATTTTTACTCTATCCGATATGCCACTAAACATATTTTTGCTAATTATGTTACGGATACTAAAAATATTTATTTACATACTTTTAACATGCGTAGTTTTATGTTTCAATCAAAATTAAAGACTTGATCAAAAATGTTTTTTTCAAAAAATTCCGCTTCGCGTCGTCCATAAATTCTACAGACTAGTAAAAAAAAAAAGCTTTACTTTTCCTCTTTTGTAAAACAATATAGTATTTCGAAAAAACTTTTTGGTTTTCAATTTTTTTTTATTTTCTTTTTGCAAAAAACGAAAAACACATATGTGTACGTTTAAAAATAAATTCCGCAAAATCAAAATGACCGAATTCCTTATTGCTCAATGGCTGTTGCCATTTGCTTTGTTTTCAACCACAATCAACATCCAATGGACAAGATTCACACATCTTCAGTTGTTTGCCTGTTTTGACAATAAAAAAACATTTTTAACTTTTGCTATTAAATTAATTTAAACAAAAAATTCGTCCTTGAAGAGGTTAAACATTTTAAGCAGATTACAAAATTTAATTTTCTTTTTTAATTATAAGGCTGGTTTTAGAGTTATGCGCATTTAAATATGAACAGCTGGCGCAAGAATTTCGGCAAACTATGTGCAATGCCGTTCATAAGAGTCATCCTGCTAAAAAGTTATGTTATAAAAAATTGTCAAATTTGACAACTGTCATTCATTTTGTATTTCTATATTTATATTTCTTTGCCAATCGAAATAAAGTAAATGTTAAATCTTAAAACTAGGATGAAGTTGTAACTAAAATCTGCGAGTAAAAGATCAATTTTGAATAAACTATAATAATAACACCGGCCCACAAAAAAATAACGTCAATTACTTTTAACCATACTATATTTTTCTTACATATTTGGGCTCTGAAAAGCTCGCTGACCCCCAAAAAACCTCGCTCCGTTATTATGTAAAAGTGGTTTCAGTCAGATTTGGCTGAATTTTGGATATGTTATAGTTCTCGACATTCTGATCAAGCGTTTAAGCGCACAAGATGAACAATCAATAGTTTAGGTTCTAAGCACTTCAAAAATCTTGAGAATCGCGGTGCACGGTCTTAGGGAAAAGTCTTTTTGGTCAGATTTGGCTGAAATTTGGATATTTTATAGATCTATACTTTCTGATCAAAAGTGTCTTCAGGTACAACTTCCAAAAATCAATAGTTTAGGTGCCAGAGAAATTCTAAACTCCTGAGATAGCTCGTTCTCATTCTTTTTTGCAGTTTTTTGAAAAAGTTGGACTTAGCGATCTTTTTCACTATCAAATTCGTTTTCAGTGCACAAAAATGCGTAAGGAAAATATGATCTGGTTAAGAGTTACTGACTTTTTTTGTGGGCCCGTGTTATTCTTTGATTCAATAAAAACTAGTTCTATTGTACAAAAAAAAATAAATAATACATAATGACAAAAACCTGGCTGACTTCTATCAGGTGGACGCCATTTACACCAATCTCTAGAAAGCTTTTAATAAAATTGATCCCACACATGCTTATTGAGAGGACTTGAGGAGGTCGGAATGTGCGGAGATTTGTTAAGAAGGGTGGCATTCCAGGACATACGTAAAATTTCTGAAGTGCTACAGGGTTCTCATTCAGGCCCAATATTTTTTATTCTTTATCTCAATAATGTTAAATACTTTTTATTAAATTGTTATTTTTTGCTATACGCAAATGATTTAAAAATTTATCGTAGAATTCGTTCTATACATG
>CAUEHQ010000562.1:0-31055 GCA_958510825.1 Brachypterus glaber
GTTTTCGCTATTTTTATATTGTGAAGCGCACCCATCGCTGAAGTAATGCACTATTTTTGTGTCAGGTAGAAAAGATTTTGTTATTTATAATTTTTTCTTGAATTAATTGTACCATGGCAACATCATGCTTTAAATCCTCAGATATGTAGCATAAGCTTCTTGAAGTTAATTTGTTTTCTGAATTTTTAAAGTAAATAATTGCAGGATGTACCATACATTGATCTTTTGTCCAATGATATCCTTGTATGGCATCCTGTATTAAAAAACTGTAATTTTCACTAAAATCTACAATAATTATTGCAGTTTCTCTGTCAAGGTTTTCTTTTAAATTATTAAGGAAATCTGACTGTTCCTTGGCAATATATGAGTGGGGTATTAATATATTTAATTGAGAAATAATCTTTTCTAATATTTTCCCTTTGGAACATTTGCTTTTTACTTTCCCGCACGGTACCATGGCAGCGTGCGGAAAAGTACATTTTTTCGCCCGCACAGTGTAGGCAACCGGCATGCCGCGGCCTGTCAATCGTAAAACAACTGCCAGTTATATACGACAAGATGCTGGCCTGCCATTTTTTTAATATGACATTATTATTTATTTCTTGTTAAAAATATGTTTATAAGAGAAAAAAAATTGCGTATGATCCAAGGACGAGAAATAATGTTGCTCGGTCGCATGCAGAGATTGAGATATATTCCTCGTCCTTGGATCATACGCTATTTTTTTTTCGCTTCTAAACATATTTTAACACAAAAAGGTAAAGGTAATAGGTAAAATTAGTTTTAATTTGGTTCTGTCAGTTATCTGACAATTTTCCATAAGGGGCCAACAAAATTTTGTTTTTTGTTTTTTTCAAGCACAACCGCTATACAATTTTCCAAAAGGGAACGCCGAAGTAAAACAAAAGACAAACTGTTAACAAAATTGTCACTTTTAACTTAACAGTTCTAACCGAACAATGTCACTTTGGAATACAAGCAAATAAAAAAATAGTTCATTATATTTTAGCGATGGATGCGCTTCACAAAAATTTAAAAGATTTTGATAAGCTTTGTATAATAATTAAAGTTAAATAATAAGACATAAATAAATTGTAAATAAAGAATTAGTATGTTAAATAAATTAATATTTTTTAAATTAATTTTTATTAAGTATTTATCCCCGGCATAGAAAACTTTTCTCTGAGCTGCGAATTAAAAAAAGATTTATAACATTTCTTACTCTGACAGTTTACCAACTTTCAGGCATTTTTAAGATCAAAAACAAAACCAAAAACTATATTGTGTTAAAAAAAAAATAAAAATAGTTTTTGATGTTAAAGACTTAGTATTTAACGTAAGCTAACGTTTACACCAGAAAAATACGCCTACATAATACATAGAAAAAAAAGTAATAAAATTGTGGACATACGCCTTTTTTGAAAAAAAAACAACAATTAATTATTTTGTTTTTGTCTTAAAATTAAGCATTTGACCCAAACTATTAAAAACATATAAAAAATAATATGTGCCTTTTTTTGTACAGCTATTTCCAGCACAGTTCCTCATTGTCGTAAAAAATTAAAATGGCTAACATATATAGTAAACCTAATTTGCCCAGAATAAATTTTACGTCATTGAAAAAAGGACACTTAGAAGTACATTTGATCAAAATTTGAGAAAAATCGTAGGGGGGGCACTTTACGAAAAATCGGGTTAAACATAGTTATAAAAAAACGTAAAAAAATATTTTTGAAGGAGAAGAAGAAGAGCAGAAACCCACTATTAAAAAAAATTATAAAAAATTCAAGATTGTCATCTAAGTTTACATGGGTGCACCAAATTTCATCAAATTTGGATTAAAATTGTCAGACTTATAGTAATAAATTGAAAATAAAGCTGTTTTCTTTATGGTAAAAAATGAAAAATTACAAAATTTTAAAAAAATCATATCTCAGCCAAAAACTTTTTTTAAATTCTTTTTTTTGTATAAGGCTTTTAGTATTAGAGTGGTGATAATATAAAAAAAGTTTAACGAAAATCCGTGACATTCAATCACCAAGGTGGTATGGATTCGTACAGAAATACCCTTATGCAATTGCCCTTTTTTAAGGTTTTATAAAATTAAGAATTTAAATCGAAAATTATTGTTTTTAGTGAAAAAAACTATCATATGATAAAGAAAAATTGTTACTTTTTTTAATTTTGGCATTTGAAAGTGTTGTTATGCTTTTAAAAGTGCATGTGTGGAGCTCTAGCTCAAAACCAAAAAAGAGTAGAAACATTTTGTTTTGGGTCAATTGAAGATAATTAGGTCCATATTGACTGGTAAAAGTTTCATGTTGATATATTTGTTAATAACGCCACAGTTTGACTGATTTGTCTACCGTGGGACACCGTGTTCAAGTAGAGAATTCTATAATCTCTTATGTATCACACGACTCCCTTTCCATTAAAAAAATCCCTTCCTTGCTTTGACTATTTTGACAAGCTTTTATTAGTATGTATGTATGTTTGTTTAGGGCAAATCTGCCAAGGACTTTTTCGACCACTTAGAATAAAGCTACAATTTGGTACACATGCGTAAATCGGATGACAATACAATTTTATATAAAACTTACCCCCCAACACATAAAATTTAAAAAATCCATTTTTTACCCCCACAAGATAATTTAAAACTAAAATTAAGTTACATACTAATTTAGTGATGATAAAATTTTACAAATTTTGCATCCCCCTCGTCTGCCCATCACCCCCCATACGCGTATAAGGCAAAGTTAACCCCTCTCTCTGTTTTACCCACTTAGAATATACTTAGAAAGCTAAAATTTAGTACACATGCTTAACTCAGTTGACAAAACAATTTTATATAATTAAATTTCCCCCTAATCCCCCCACCCCTAAAATTAAAAAAAAAATCCTATTTTTACCCATATGAGATAATTTAAAACTAAAATTAGGTTAAATACTCATCCAGTGATAATAAAATTTTACATACCCCTTTATCTCCCCATCACCCCCCATACTCGTATAAGGCTAAGTTTGCCCTCTCTGTTTCACCCACTTAGAATAAATGTAGAGAGCTGAAATTCGGTACACATGCCTATCTCTGATGATAATACAATTTTATATAAAAGTTACCCCCAAACTCCCCACCCCTAAATTTTTTTTTATTTACCCACATCTTTTTAGATGCGAGACCTTTTTTTTTAGTCATCAAAATTTCTGTCAGTCAAACATAAACAAATATACATGTAAGGATTACCATGCCTTTGCAAAAAAGTTTGTATCCTACAAAATTTTGTCGACTAAAAACAGAAAAATAAATTAATAGTAAAAAAAAACATTTTTAAGAACAAGCTTTTATTTTAAGTGCACTAAAAAGAAGAAAGTAAACTTTCAAGTAAATCAAACCCGATCAAACCCATCATTTTGTTACATTATATCATATAAAATTGTATAATGTAACAAAATGATGGGTTTGATTTACTTGAAATGTTATTTTTATTTACGTATTACGAATTTTAAGTTGATATGTTAAGCCGTTCAAAACTTTAAAGGAGAGAGAACTTTTGACATGCTCTGTATACTATTCTCAGTGAATACTATATTGCATTTTCCCAAATACTTATTTTACGGAAGTTTAAATGATTTAACTAAAACGCAAAATTAATAAAAAAGTAAAAAAAAAACATGCGGGGATGGGCCTCAAACCTGAGGACTTTCGGATGGCAGTCAGTTACACTGATTACACCACGAGTCGACTGTTAAAATATGTTCATAAGGTTTAGTACAGTATATAATTTTATTTTCTGGTCTATTGAGCCCTTATAACTTTTTGTTTTTAAATAGATTTTTTTCAAAATGTTCCAAAAAAATTACGTCAATCAGACTTTTCATTCTGAGTTTTTCAAAACAAAGAAATATTTAATTTTTTCAAGTGTTGAAATAAACCAAACCAAACCAAATACATCAGTTGTCGACAAAAAGTTACATAGTTCCCCGGGAAAATTTAGATGAACAAAATTGACGAAAGAAACGGACGATGGATTCTTGTAGCGGACGGTCTGGAAATTATACAGAGCGGTCCAAAAGTCACCCCCCCTCTTAACTTTTGAACGAGTTTAGATATCGACTTCAAATTTAGAACTCTTAAACAAGACAACTTAAAGTACCTTTAAGCATATATTTCATACTTTTAGCTCTTAAAATGTGGGCAAGGGGGCATGGGGCCACATTTTTTTAAATGGAAAGGTGGGTCGTTTAATACATCATTTTAAAGCTTATAAAATTCTCCATTTAACTATATTTTTTATTTTTTTAAACATTTTTTTTTTGGTTCAAAATAGGGTTGAAAATGGGTATTTTTGTCAAAATTTCTCTAAAAAATCCAATTTTTTTTTTAAAAATGCCTAATTTCATAATGAAAAAAAGTAAATTATACTTTTAAACTAATTTTAGTTGACATAAATAAAAATTAACAAAAAAAAACTTAAAAATTTATTTTTTTAGCACAAAAAACTGAAAAATCAAAACCTTAAAAAACATGTTTAAAATTTTTAAAAATGTATGGTTATATAGAGAATTTTAAATGCTTTAAAATAATGTATCACACGACCCCCCTTTCCATTTAAAAAAATTTCCCCCCATGCCCCCGTGCTCACATTTTAAGAGATAAAAGTATCAAATATATGCTTAAAGATAGTTTAAATTGTCTTATTTAAGAGTTCTAAATTTTAAATCGATATCTCAACTCGTTCAAAAGTTAAGAGGGGGGGGGAGTGACTTTTGGACCGCACTGTAGAACCACTTACAGTGAAATCCCAAAGGTTCATATTTGGAAGATAATGGCTTAACATTTCTTCAGGATGAACCGGAATTAAACCAGTCGCTGATTCTCCACAATTAAATATTGATGTTAATTCTATCTTTCACCTAGATTTCAAATACGTTTAAAAGTTACCTATTTGCATTACGAAGAAAAACACATTTTTATAAATTGCAAAAAACGTTTTAAACACTAAATATTTATGTAGGTGTGTTGAAATGTTTTAGATCCTATGTAAAATTCTTCATCTGTAATAATTTCATAAAAATGTGTTTTTCTTCGTAATGCTCAATTTTACAAACGAATTTGAAATCTAGGTGAAAAATTGTATCAAAATCAATATTTAATTGTGGAGGATCAGCCATTGGTTTAAATCTGGTTCATTCTGAAGAAATATTAATCCATTATCTCCCATCTCCCATCTTCTATAATTTTCAGAGCGGCGCTACAAGGATCCATCGTCCGTTTCTTTCGTCAATTTTGTTCATCTAAATTTTCCTGGGGAACTATGTGGTATCTGTACAATATATATAATTTTTTTTTAAATCAGCAGCTCTATTCTTGACCATTCGCAAGGTATTGCGCATACACAGTTGCTACGGTACAACCAATCACATACTAGCTTCCTTAGCAACAGCGTATGCTAATTATTTTTGCGAATGTTCAAGAATAGAGCTGCAGTAGTCTGATATAAAACATCTCGCCTGGTACAAAAAGAATGGCTGTAATAGTATATTACATAACTAGTGTGGAAAGTGACATATTTCACACGAGTGTATGAAATATACTTTCCAACGAGTTATGTACACTATTTTTCCTACTATCCCGAAAAAATATGAAGTCTCTTTTTTTAAAATTTTCTAATTTTTATTAATTTTTAAAAAAGCAAGGCACAAAACAGTCATAAATAGCAAACAAATTTGTATATGTAGGTATGTCAAACAGGAAATATTATTTTCATTTAGCTTTAGTTTTCTTGGTTTTATATTTAATACAATACATAGCTGTTTAACGGGTTGCCTATTCCTAAATAAATGCAAACTTGAGTTTAAAGTAGGAATGTATGCATTTTTATTTATTTTATTTTATTCATTAATGACTATTTTTTTTATTGCGTGCAACATTGACCAAGAAATTAAGACTTGTGTTATTTTATGGTTTTAGTTGTTAATTATATTTTTTATCACTCAACACAAAACGTCACGACGCGTTGTATGAGGATTATGATTTAATCAAATCCAAATGTATTGTTATAATAACACTATAGGTGTACCACGATGCACTGTATTAATAAAAATAGTGGATATTAAAAATTTCGGACTCGCATGATGAAGAATCACCCGACCTCAAGGAAAAGAGGGCTCTTCTTTCGTTCATGAGCGTAGCATAAATTTAATACTAATAAGAAGCGACCGCATCACGCCTGAGGGCAGGCTTTCCCCACTCTACTACAACGAAACGCCAGTGTATCGATGATAAAAGCTAAAAAAGATGACAAAAGATGACTCGCAATTGCCCGGGTATTAAAATTTTTATTGGCGAATTTTTTAATTCTTATTTCAGACGCTTAGAAAGTAAAATTTACTCTTTAACTTATTTTTTCTCGACAACGGTTGGCCCTAACGGTGTTACATAAGGATGACCATTATTATGTATTTTTAATTAAAGAATCATATTTTATTGAGAAAATGTCATAAACTGAGATAAAAAATTTGGGGCAAAAAGTGACATCGCCCCACCATTTTAAACGTCCTTGGTTAAAACTAGCAAATGAAAATTACATAAAATGATAGCTTTTATCAATGTTAAGGCATGTGAAAAATTCTTTACTGCCGTTCATAGGGTTCCAGAGATATTAAATCAAAACTACTTTTTAGATGTACCTTTAGAAGGGTCGTTGTTTCATTAGGGCTCATTTCCGGACCACCCTTTATTCTCGAACTTATTATACTATTCACAACGCCTGCGCTAGAATAGTATTATACGGTAGTTACCAATTTTTCAAAATTTACAAAAAACGTCATAGACAAAAAATACTTGGATATAAATGAAAAAAATAAGAAAATTTAAAAATGTTAGTCCGTCCTACTGTCTGCTCGTCTATCCGTCCATCTGTCCTTCCGTTTGTCCGTCTGATGTCACGTTTTTTTTGGACACTATAACTCAAGAACGAATAATTCGATCGACTCGAAATTTTCAGGAAAAAATAATTCTAAGAGGGAAAGATCCCTATTGTTTTTGAAAGTAAACCTCCAAAAACAAAAAAGTTACGGGGGGTAAAACTTATGCTATTGAAGAGGAGAATGTTCAAACAAAAAATACTGCGAAGCAGTCTACTTTTAAAATACGTCATGGGTGGTTTTAACCCCACCACAAGCGCCGGGTTAAAATTAATAATTTTACCTCCCTACCCCCATGGGCCCATTTTCGACCAAAAAACTTTTTTGGATTTTTTTTCTGTTTTTTTTTTATAGATAACCCTTCTGGGCGCCGTCTTTTACAGCGCCAAATTTACCGCGCCGACCATTGCCGCGCCATCCTTTACCGCGCCGTCAGTTACCGCGCCTAGGACATTACCACGCCATGGTCACTACCGCGCCGTCCTTTACCGCGCCGTCCTCTACCGCGTCGTCCATTACCGCGCTATGGCCCAGTTTTAATTTATTATTATAGTATGATTTTTTTATGTTTTTTTTTGTGATTTTGTTTGATTTATATACAAGTGTTTTTTGTGCTATTTTTTATTGAGTTTTAGTATATTTACCTACCTAGTATTTCTTTAATCGAAATAATTATTTAGTACACAAATGAAAGAGGTTCAGTTAAGTTACAATATCAATAGAAATTATCAAAAGCAGTAGAAATAAAGATTTGGCTATTTGGAAGCAGCATATTTACAGAAAAGAAAAAACAAAAGAAAATAAAATTTTTTGGAAGTGCGTGAAATATGATGTTACCTCTTGTAAGGGGAGAATTCATACAAGTAACGGGGAGGCTTTAAAGTGTAACAGTAAGAGATGTGATTAATAATGTTAAAAAACGTGCAATTGAAACAGTTGAAAATACACAAAATATTGTTGCTAGTGTATGCATGAATATAAATCCTTCTTTGAGTGGAATCTTACCAGGTGTGGACAACATTATAAAAACAATTCGTCGAAAACGAAGAAAAGAAAACAATTTTCCCGTAAATCCAAATAAATTATCAGAACTAACAATTTACATAGGCGCGGAAATGTCCTAGGCGCGGTAAAGTCCTAGGCGCGGTGAAGGACAGGCGCGGTAAAGGGTGGTGCGGTAAAGGGCGGCGCGGTAAACCAGGCGCGGTTTTGTCCGGCGCTGTAAAAGAGCCTATCCAACCCTTCTAAGTGATAGCTTGACGTTGTTATTTAAAATGGGGGAGGGGGTGTAGTACAGCGTGGCGAAGGTTGGTGACATATTTATAAATATTATTTTGCAGGTAAAAATATATAGGGGAAAAATAAAAAAAGTCTTTATAAAAATTTCCCCTTTTATATAATTCATTTAATTTATAATTTAAAATAAATATAAAATGTATTCAATAAAAATTCTTTTTTATATACAATTTTTAATTTAATCCCAAAGGTTGGGGTTATACCGTACCCTATACACAGATTGTTGAAAAAAAAATATAGGCTGATGGGACTTGTTTTTTTTTTAATACATTTTATTCCTTACCTTAACTTTAACAAGTACTAAAAAATTGTAATATATCTTTGATTGCCAAAATTATTCATCAAAATTCTCAAAAATTGTTTCATATATACTCATTTGACGGTATACAGGGTGATCAGTAACTGCCATGCCAAAATTTAAGAGGTGATTCTACATCCAAAAAAGTTCAAATATGAAAAAAAGTTTTTATAAAGGTTGGTCCGGAAATGATCCCTAAGGGAGCTACGGCCCTTCAAAGATGACATATGAATGGGAACAAAAATAGGATCAATAAAATTTTAATTCTTTATTTAAAACTGAGCAAAAAAATATTGTTTACCAGAACACCTAAATTTAATATTAAAGTAGTAATAGCTTTTTAAAAAGCAACGTTTTTGGTGGCACAAAATGTAACTTTCTCTTAGTTGCATTTTTTTTGAAAACGGTTGCTCCTACAGTGTTACAATATACGACATTTTTTATGTATTTTCAAGGAATCCATATTTTTTACAAAAAAAGTACACATACAAAAGTTTGGGGCATAAATGTGTTTTCTATACATTTTTCCGTCTAGGGATGCCTCTGGATAAATTCAAAAAATAAATTAACATAAACTTATTGCCCTTATTAATATAAGTAAACATGCAAAAGCTCGTTGCTCTAGCTTAAAGGGTACCAGAGTTATTAATTAAAAACCTTATTTTTATTACAATTTTAAAGGGCCGTAGCTCTCTTAGGGCTCATTTGCGGACCAACCTTTATAGGAACTTTTTTTGATATTTCTGGATGCAGAACCACCTCTTAAATTTTGGCATGGCAGTTATTAATCACCCTGTGTAATGGAATGCGTAGCATTACGTATCTTCACGGCTTGGTTCTGAATAACCCTGTGTATTAAAATATTATTTTATGTTTACAACCTTAACATTATTGATAGATAACGGTAGATATTAAACATACATTTTTATGTTTTTTTTTATGTTTGTTCTTAACCTCGTACTATTCTACTTAATTAAGCATCCCCTAAGTCCAGGACTTGTGTGGGCTAGTAGTAGAGGGAACCACCGGCTTTAATTGACTTTCGAACCAATATATCTAGGGAGTACGCCTTCGCCAAATTTCAATTATTAATTAACTGAAAAAGGTAATCGGCGCCAGTGAGGTTTGAACTCACGATCATTAGATCAGTGTCAGGCTATATCGATGCCATTGACCGCTGAGCTAAATCTCCCAATTTTATGCTTGTACTTACAAGCATGTTTGCTTAATGTGATTTTTCTAGAAAATACCTAATCGATTGCCATGCCTGATTTTGATTTATGATGTTAATAAATTTTTATATCGAGACTAAAAAAGGGCAGTCTACAAAAACTCACGATGTATTGAATATCGCATAGTGAGAACTAAACTGTCACAACTCAAAACAATAAATTTTTGGTTTGGTTTGTACTTGACGAAAGATAAGATATAAAAACTCCAACTTATTACTAGAATTTGACTTAAACTAATTGAAATAGTAAATTGGATTTTGTATGTGTTATCATTAATCAAGTACAGAGATCCCAACCAAACTAAACCAAAAATTTATTTTTTTTGAGTTGTGACAGTTTGGTTCTCACTGTGCGATATGTCGAGGGCTTATAAGTCCAAAAACATGGTTTTGGGAAATTGACAAATTTAACTTTCATTTTAATGTTTTAATTTTTAAATAATTGTTTCAATATAAATGAGCTCTAGCAAAAAAAAACTATTGCACTTAGAGTTTCGTGTCTATAGAGACTTTTGATCAGTAAGGTAAGAGCTAACATATAATAATTTTAGCGATTTTAACCGTTTCTAAAAAAAATAAATTGATTTTTTCAAATTTTTTTGTCTGTTTCCTTACAAAACTTTTTTGTGTATTAAAAAAAATGTATTAATAAATCATTTCTAGATTGTTACCGAAGTATTGTACCCTGTTTAAGTGAAAAAGCCCTAAAACTATCTTTACTGTTTAAGCAGTAGCGTACGTAAAAAATGCAACTTTTTAAATAATATATAAACTTAGGATACCACTGGTCAAATTTTGTAATGCAAAGGTTCGCAACATTGTTTACAACTTAAAATTTTCAGAAAAGTCATTGGCGTCCAAAAAATATATAAAAAATATATTACAAAAAAAAATTAAACCCCTCTTTCGGACGGCACTGACATTAAAAATAAAGAATGAATTATTCTAAGTATTTTGGTGAAAGTCCCATCTCAATATCTTTTTTCGTTAATGAGTTATATCAAAAAATATATTCAATTATTGCCAAGTTTAGAGGCCTGGGGAGGCAAATCTATAAGACTTAGAGCTGTGTGCCCGTGAACACTATTTATCAGAAGGTTTAGTTCTATAACATATTAAAATTTTATCAAATTTAACCGGGGGCCAGAACCCATAAGGTTTGTGCATGGTCTTTTAACTGTATTTCATTTTGTAGGAAAAGGTTTTTGTGCTAGTATAGATAAGTATATGGGTGATTTTCATATAAGTGATCTTTGTCCCTAAGAATTTTTGTATACTAACAAACAATAACTTATATTTTTTTCTACTTATAATTTATATGTAAGTTCTGTTCTAAAACATTAAAAAAATCCGGCAAAAGTTCGCAGTTAACCTCTTTATGATATTTTGATGTCAATATCGTCATTTCGGTAACTCTGCCTGGACCCATTTTCAAGAAGTCTTAGCCTTATAAAAACAAGTTGTAATAATTGAGGTCTTACTCTGTTTTAGATTTTTAATAATAATATATAGTAAAATAAATTCATATATCTAAATCTATTAGATCAGTAATAATTCACACTTTGAATGGGTATAATATTGTTTTTATTCATATTGAAACCTGCCTGGTCTACAATTGTAGACCGCGTGACTAACCACGTTACCTTTTTTATTCTTGCATTTTTTTATTTTGTGTAAGTTTTTATGGTTTGTTTTTGTGAATATTCAAAGTTAGTTTATTAGTTTAAAGATAAATTAAAGATACAATATGTTTTTACCACCAAAAAAAATAGCGGTTTATAGGAAGACACTGGCACGAGTCTTTTTGGGCATGAAAGAGCTCATACGTAATGTTTTTGATAAATAAGGTAATTTTCTGTTCTATAAAACTAAAAATTACTTTGGACACTAAATGTGCCTAAGAAGGGAAAATAAATCGAAAAAAAATGCTCAAAATACTACGATTGCAAAGAGCACATGTACAAGGCGCATGAGTTACTAAAATATTGCATGATTTCGAGTCAAATTTTATAATATTTTTTTTTTTTAATTTAGGTGTTTTTTATTTTTTTATAATCGTACATGTTAAAAAAAATAAATGTTTTAGTTTCAGAAAGTTTGTTAAGTTATTTTTATTTTTTTTACAAATTACCGTACAGATGTAAAATATATGTTAGAATTGTATATCATTTTTCTTTTACCCTTAACACTTACTAAAACAATAATAATTTGAAAAAAATATGTAAATAACTTTTAAATACAACCAAATAAAAAACATAAGATATTTGGTTTTTAAAAATATAAATGTGTTTTTTTTTTTAAACAAAAAATAAAATGGTCTACAAGTGTAGACCACGCGACCAATCTCGTAACTAAAACAAGCGCGCCTAACGAAGGGTTAAAGAATTTAACGTAATTTCTGTAACACAGACAATATTTCGTACTAGAGGCAAAGTTTGGCGGGAAATTCAAAATTTTTATCTCTATTTCAATCAAAATTTGTCATTTCGGTAACACATTGTAAATATTTTAGTTGTTACCGATATTGTGCTGTACCGAAATGATGCAAATTATTTTTATTTTGGCGCAACTAAAAAACAATTATCCACCACACAGGCGTGTATTACCAAGGCGTCCTTCACTCAAGAGAAGGATGCCTTGGTATTAAACAAATAGCTTTATAATATATTTTTGCTCTGTTAGCAATACATTCGAACACCAAGCTTATGCTATATACAGGGTTATTTAGAAATAAGTTCGAGAAATTTAAGAGGTGATTCTACGTTAACAAATATGAAAAAAGTTTCTATAAAAGTTGGTCCGGAAATGAGCCCTAAGGGAGCTGCGGCCCTTCGAAGATGGACATATTGAATGGGGAACAAAAAAGCACCAATAAAATTTTAATGGTGCAGGGCAATGCTTCATTTAAAAATAAGCAAAAAAGTATTCTTCACCAAAACACCTAAATTTAATATTAAAGGAGTAATAGCCTTTTAAAAAGTAACATTTTTAGTGGCACAAAATGTTAATTCCTCTTAATTACATTTTTTTTAAACGGTTGCTCCTACGGTGTTCTACTATATGACATGGTTTAGGTATTTTTACTCAAGAAATCTATACTTTTTACCAAAAATCCAAAAAAATATACATAAAAAAGCTAGGGCAAAAATGTGTTAAGCCTCACATATTTTGTCCGTAGAGGCACGCATCTGGATAAATTCAAAAAAATAAATCAACATAAACTTATTGCCCTTATTAATACTAGTAGAGATGCAAAAGCTCGTTGCTGTAGCTTAAAGGGTAGAAACGTTATTAATTAAAAACATTATTTTTATTGCAATTTTAAAGAGCCGTAGCTCCCTTAGGACTTATTTCCAGACCAACCTTTATAGGAACTTTTTTTTATATTTTTTAACGTAGAATCACCTCTTTAATTTCTCGAACTTATTTTTGAATAACCCTGTATTTGATTTAATTACTGAAACAACTTTTTTTCTGATGCCAAGTTATGAGACAGCCATACAGTTGGCATTAAATCCTGGATACCTGTATACTTTTCTAATAATTTACTTAAATAAGAGTTTATAAAGAATTAATTTTCATACTGTATCCAGTTTTTAATTGTTTCTTTCGGTAACACAAATCCTTTCGGTAGCACAAATCCTTTTGGTAACATTTATCTTTTCGGTAACCTTCGTCATTTCGGTAACGTAAATTTAAAAGTCAAACAGTCCATATTAGTAGATATTGCGACGATTAAGCCAGCCCCCACCACTTTTTATTTAGGTCACGCCCCTACTTAAATAGCCCCCTTTTTAATAGTTTAGATTGGATCAGATCAGATATGATATAAACTGACTTAGAAACAGCCCTGTTAAAACAGCTCCGTTAATTACATTAACAGCCCTGTTAAAACAGATTTGTTATCGGTGTTATTAAAAAAGGAGCTATTAAAGTAGGGGGCGTGGCCTAAATGGAAAATGGTGGGGGCTGGCTTAACCGGTGCAATACCTACTCATATTTTGCATGCCCAGGTTAGAATAAAGTAGAGTACGGATGATAAAAAAAATAGTAGTTCTATTTTAATTTTTTTTTTGATTTTATAATTTACATGGTGAAATCAAACACTTATGTGAAAATAACCTATATACTACATATTAAGATCCTGCACAGCATATACAGGCTATTTGGCAGAAGAGTTTTTGAACACGCTGTACAACTCTAGAAATATAAAAACAATCCTATTCAAATAACATATTACCGATTTTTCGAATTTTACGTAGACGAGCAAAAAATTAAATTATTTTCATTCATCTACTATTAATCGATTATAGGGGATTTTTATATAGTAGGGCCTACTTTAATTTATTTATTTATTTATTTTATTTATTTATTTATTTATTTATTTCCAACAGGCCGAATCGCCCAATTACAGGAAAATTTACAAAATTATATGATATATAAGTACTAATCCTAAGTAATAACAATAATATAAAATAGTAGCTAATATAAATTGGGAATTGAATTTCTAATGAGATTTTTAAAAATGGAGAGTGTAGTGCAATTCATATCAATATTATTTAAATATGTGTTAAAAATTGAAAGACACGCGTTTAATGGACAATTTTGGTGTGCATTTGTTCTTGTTCGTTCAATGAAGAATGTTGCCGAATGTCTTGTATTTGTGGGTATAAGAAACAATATCCTAGAAAGTAAATCAGGGCAATCAACAAGAAAATTAACAATTTTATATAAAAATATAGCACGAGACATCATTCTTCTTTTGGAAAGGGTATTAAAATTGAAATTAACTAACGAGTCAGTGTAGGAAATGTTATAAGTTCCATGTTGTTTAAAATGTTTAAATCTAAGAAATTTCTTTTGTATTTTTTCTACAGTATTCGAATAACACTGATAATATGGGCTCCATACTACACTGGCGTACTCTAGTTTGGATCTCACAAACGCATTATATAATATGTCTAATGTTTGAGTTTTTAAAAAACTTTGAGAGTTTCTAATGACAAATCCTAAATTCTTATAAGCTTGCATAGCTACTTTATTAATATGATTCTCATAAGAAAGGTTACTATTGAACAAAACTCCTAAATCCGTAAAACTATTAACGCGTTCAAGGTAAGTACCATTCATATCATAATTATAAAAGATCGTGTTTACTTTTCTAGAGTACGTCATAACCTGACATTTTTTAATATTAAATTCTAACTTATTATTGGTAGACCATTGGCTTATATTATCAATGTCATTCTGCAGTTCAAGGCAGTCAAGTTCAGATTTGATTATTTTAAAAAACTTCAAATCGTCAGCAAACAGAAGGTAAAAAGAGTATTTTATGATTTTTTTTTAACTATTGACGAATAATATAAAAAGTAGAGGGCCCAGGATACTACCCTGAGGCACTCCCGATAGTGCAAAAAATAATCTAGAAATAAATCCATTGTAGAATATAAACTGGGCTCTACCCCTTAGGTAAGAATCAAAGAACTTGAGCAGATGTTTGCAAAAACCTAATTTGTCCAAAACTAAAAGTAATATACTATGTGGTACTGTATCAAAGGCCTTGGTTAGATCTGTATAGATAACATCTACCTGATAAAATCCTTCCAAAGCCTCTGACACAAACTGAGAAAAACAGACAAGATTAGTCGCAGTGGATCTCTTACTAATAAAACCATGTTGGTCTTCTGATATTAAGGAACCTAAGTGAAATCGAATGCGTTCATTTATTATTATTTCAAACACTTTAGAGAATATATTTAAAAGTGAAATTGGCCTATAATTATTTATATCTGATTTCGAACCTTTTTTATGTACAGGAATAATTCTGGCCAATTTCCACTTTTGTGGAAATATTCCCTGTTCTAAAGAAGCATTAAATATGACTGACAATGGCAAAGCAATCGTCTCAGCACTACCTTTAACAATGCAAGTCGGAATCCCATCTGGACCGATAGATTTTGTATTTTTAAGTTTTTTAATTGCCTTTAGGACATCTTCTACTGAAATATTCTCAATTTTTATTGAAGGAGAATTACAAAATTCATCATTACCAGGGTCTCCGTCTACATTGTCATCAGATTCTTTGTAAATACTACTAAAAAATGTTGCAAATGCTTCAGCTACTTCATATCCACCACTAAAACACTCGTCATTTAATTTCATTGTATCAGGATTTTTCTATTAAAGTTTTTTTCTTTGATTTTATTTATTATATCCCTATTATACCAATTGGGATATTTTTGCCTACGTTTATTTCTTTTTGGAATGCATATATCAAGTACATTATAAATGGATTTATAAAATTCATCAACTAGTACATCAACATTTGCAATATGAATGTACAAAAAATTCCAATCTATTGAACTTATTAACTCGTTTAATAACATATAATTCCCTTTCTTAAAATCATACTCGAGAATATTACCTGGAGTCGAGATTTTTTCATATTTAATTTTGAAATTTATATTTATTGAAGGATGGTAATTGTCTTCTTTTAGTAAAGGTACTAATTCTTTTTTCACATCACAGTTCAAATTACTTAATACTAAATCTAGCAACCTATTTGACGAGTTTCTTACAAAGTTGTACTGATTTATGCTTAGTAAATTAATAAATTTCAAGAAAGTAATTATTTTATTAGAAGTTAAGTTATTATCATAATATTCACTAAGTTCTGGTAAATTAAAATCACCTACTATAAGTATATTTTTATAAACAAAATTTAAAGAAGAAATTTCGTCAAATAGTGCTTCGTAGTCATCGTTGGAAGCATCCGTAATATATATACTAATAATATAAATCGCGGAAGAACCAAAGTTGACTTTAACACATAACATTTCTGCTTCCTTAACTTTCGTTTGATGTGGAATCTGATCACAGTCATATTTGGATTTTACAGCAATTAACGTTCCACCCCCTCTTGATTTCCCTGATTGAATCTTATCCCGGTCAGATCGAAATACTTTATAGTTCACATTAAAAAGTTCCTCACTATATACTGGGTCGTCCAACCAAGTTTCCGTCAAAATTATTGTATCGAAGTCAGCAAAAGATGTTGCGGTAAATAGGTCTAGTAATTTTGTATTTAAACCACGAGCGTTTTGATAGTTTATTTGAATTTCTTTCGGCGATTCGGCTATTCCTTGTTTTTTTTTTGGTAATAATAGGAAGATTATTTTTGTATTTTATAAATAAATCCGTTTCTCCAGCGAGGGTTCTTTCATTGAGTTCTTTATATAGATCAGTTAACTGTTGACGTTGCATAGGTGTTTTATCATTTGTAATCCAACATTTAGAGATTTGAGTATCAGATAACGTTGGTAACTTTTTCTTCTTCATTAAAATATGTCTAGCATCGTACTCATTAGACATTACCACTTTGATCGCCCGTGGTTTATCTGATATATTTTTTCCCAATCTAAAACATTTCATTCTCGAGGTATCAATATTTTTGTCTACACAATTAATTAATTCCTTCACTTTAGCTTCATCCTTGTTCTCTTCCTTTAATCCCTTAATAATAAAATTAGCTCTTCTTCTATTCCTATCTTCAATCTCGGAAATAATATCTTCCATAAAATTCTCCTTAAGTTCGACGTTTCCAACCGTATTTACTTTAGTTTTAAGTTCTTTAATTTCATTTTGTAAGGATAAAATTAGGTTCTTTAGATCGCCAATGGAGTTTTCCATAGAAGGAGCATCGACACATTTGTCACACAACCATTTTAAACTTTTGCTTGATAAGGCAGACTTTTGATCAATATCTGAAAGATCTGTACAATGCAAATGGTACTTCCTATTGCATACGTAGCATTTTAAGTATGATTCCTGGCCAATCTTTCGACTGCACCCTGTACAATCCTGCTGACGTGTACGGCCCGCCATAACATAAAGCGAAAACGAAACAGCTCACTAGCCGCGCTCGCCAAGCCACCGACCGACAACCAGACCCAGAACATCCCTAGGGATGTTATGGCCTTGGGAAATTAGTAGTATATGGATGTTAGTCTGCCTCAAAATCCAAGATTAGCTAGCTTAGGAAACTTAGACCTAGGGTATTAATAAAGTTTACAGGTAAATATGGTAGATATTTTAAATATTAAGTCAAAGGAGATAAAAATGTAATAAAAATACATAAACCTTTTTAACTTTTAAAGTTACTGTAATAAAATTCATTTTAAAACCTTGTCAAAAAGTTAAAATGGCATCTTAAGTAAAGCTATTTTGCCTAAGAGAATAGCGAGAAGTAGCTCAAGTAGCTACTATTGTATACTTCGGTGATGTCATATAGATAATATTTTATTCAGAATTTTAACGTTTGATCTTATAGAATGCAATTTTGTGCTGTTAGAGATATTGCAATCATGCCAGACTATGCGAAAAATAGGCAGTGTAAAAATTATACTGGAGTATTTTTATTTAGGTAGGTATATAAGGGAACGTTCAAGTATTACGTAACGCAAATTGTACCAAAATTCATACACTTTATACCCCCGTTCTCGCGTTATTACAGATTATAGAGATTTCATATTTTGGCTACCCGCCCTAATTGGGGGTGTGTTAGGGGGGGAGGGGGGAGGTAGCCAAAATATGAAATCTCTACAGCCTTGAATAACGCGAGAATTGAGGTATGAAATGTATGAATTTTGGTACATTTCGCGTTACGTAATACTTGAACGTTCCCTAACAAAATAAATAACAAAATTGTTGTATTTAAATATTTAGGTTTATACAATATATGATTTTAAAATAATATTAATATCATATATATTTTAGTTTATTTAAAACTCGGAAGCGTGACCTTAATGTACAAGGAGTACATAATAAATTATTTAGTTTTACATTTTAAAGACTTAATAAAACTCTTTATACGTTTAAAAGATTTTAAGTAAAATATTTAAGAAAAGATTTTTTAAACGATCTGAACATTTAGAGAATCTAATAGTAAGCACGTTAGCACGTACGCATAGGTTTTTATAATGTTAGTGTTAGTTAATTTAATCCTACCTTGCACTAGCATATCAAGAATCATCTATATTCTATGACGCATTGGGTTTAAGCTATTATTTTTATATTTGAAAGTAGAGTGTCGGTGCGCACCTGCTTGAGGGAAAGACAGATAGATTTATCGTTTTTAAGCTTTATAACAAAAATTAAATACATTTTATTTTGTTAAAATGTTTTTAAAATATAATCGTCTTTTAAAAATATTTAATTTAAGTAGCTTATGTTTAATTAACTGCACAAAATAACTCTTTTATGTTCCACGGCTTTATTACTTTGCCAAAGTTGATTATTCAAAAATTTTTTTGCTCGTTTAATACCTTTATAATGCTCTTAACTTATACTAATACTATGTTTTCTGAATATAGTATATTACATAAAGTTTTTTTAGGTGAACCACTTTATATCTTTTTATTTGAAGTGTTAATCATAGTATGTTTATCACCGCCTCGAATAAGCAAAAGTATGTAGTTTTTCATAAAAATAATTAAAATTATGGGAGGGGGGAAAAACGTAATATTTTTTTGTATATATTTTTGTTTTTATTTTTTTGGTGGTTATATTTTTCTTTTATTGTAAATAATATAAAAGTTAGAAACCGAACAAAAATTTAACCCCCGTTTTACCCGAAACGATTTTGATCAAATGCAAATAGATAGAAAATAATAGACAATGTATATTAGACATATGTCTATTCTTTTTTATCTTTTCGTATTTGAGTAAAATCGTGTCGGGTAAAGGGAGGGTTAAATTTTTGTTCGGTTTCTAAATTTTATGTTATTTATTATTATTTTTATATTATATAATATAAAAATACATCTGCATACCAAATTTCAAGCCTCTAGCTAAACGCGTTTGGACTTATCGTGGAGACAAGGAGACAAATAGACCGATACACATAATTTTTTCTTTGTTTTATATTTCTGGCGTTTTAGGAAACAATAACACGATAGACAAAAAAAAAACATTTGTTCACAATACTTTATAAGAAAGTAATAAACCTGTATAACCCTGTAATTTTATAGTCCAAGATCCCAGAGCCCCCAGACCTACATCTTTTTACTGTGGCTGGTTTTTATATATGTTTTACACAATGCTATGAAAAACCAACATTCATTATTCCCAGACACACTCCGTGGGCCCTTACCTCCGCCAGACGCTCTAAAGATCGGAAAAAAATAGGCAACCTACGTTATTTTACTGCCCCTGAAATTTATATATATTATTTTGGTGAGTATTTTAAGACCTTCTGTAAGCTGCCAGACCAATCCAAGGGCCAAAAATCACGCCAGATACGATAAAAGGTTACAACTGAAAAGTAGTTTTTATTAAATATCTCTGGAACCCTATCACCCACATTAAAAAAATTTTGCACATGTCTTTACCTTGATAAAGGCTATCTTTTTATGTAATTTTTATTTAGTAATTTTATACAGGTGCGTGCAAAATTAACAAATTACATAAAGTAAGGCGGAAGTTAGGGCCCACGGAGGGTGTCTGGGAATAATGAATGTTGGTTTTTCATAGCATTGTGTAAAACATATATGAAAACCAGCCACAGTAAAATGATGTAGGTCTGGGGGCTCTGGGATCTTACTCTATTAGTTTTAATCAACTATATTAAAAAGCTCATAATTCCACGAAGTCCTTTATGAATAAATTTTCTTTGAAGCAGTTTCGGTTAAAGTTCAATAATATAAAGTTCTGAAAACTAAGGATGTATAATTTAATGACATTTCAAATGCCCACAGTTATGATTTGTTAGTGCAATCGCTGTCTTTTATGGAACTAGGGAGAAAATAGAAATCGATAAAATAAAGACGAGACGTCTAAGAAAACGCATAAAGTAAAATTTCCAAAGAGAGCGTTGGATTCTGTTTAGATAAAAGAAAGACTTGCAAATTGCAAGTTGCAATGTGATAAACTTTATAATGGAAAATTATTTAGATTATAATATAGAAAACTTGAAATACGTTTATAAAATTACAACCTAAAGAAAATAAATAAAACTTTATATTTTATAACATTAAATAACATCGAATCTATAACATCAAATCCTACCACAGCTATGCAGTGCAGTGTGCACTAGGATGACCCACCAAATTGAAAAATTTGGAGGTCTCACCCCTTACATTTATTCATGATTGGCAATGGGGAACATCTCCCAGAATCAACCGAAAAAAAGTCCAAACGAAATATTCCATAGTGAGCCGGGAAAATTCTGAATTTTTTCATACGACTATTTTTGATACCGCTGATTTAGAATAAAATAACGAAAAAATAAAAAAAAATTCCGCGCAAAATTTGATTTTTTCCCTCCTCAACCTCCGCCATTTTGAATTTTTAAGTTACTGACATTGGTCTACATCAACATGATCAAAAGAAGTAATTCGATACATTTTTAGAAAGATCGAAGAAAAAATTAAACTTTGGACCACCCTAATGACGCGGTTTTTTTTTAGTTATTCTATTCGAAATCAGCGGTATCAAAAATATATGCAAAAATTCAGAATTTTGTCCCTGTTTTTTTTTCCTGGCCCATTGTGGAATATTTCGATTTTCCGGTTGATTCTGGGAGATGGTCCCCATTGCCAATCATCGCCAAAATTTATTTATAAATAAGCCAAAATTTATTTATAAATAAGCTTATAAGCTTATTTTCTAACGCATTGAGAAGCCTTCTAGCCCTACCCGAAAGCCCAACTAAAAAAAAAAGATTTTTCGACCCAGCCTAGTAATTGCCCCCCAGCCCCAGGGTAGAATTCAAGAGTAAAATTCGTAAAAAAATCGCCTGCGGGCTAGAGTTTTTTGTATTTTCTGTGAAATTTTAAATTTAATAAATTATAATTTTAAAGACTGGTTTAAAATTAAAACAGACCATCGAAATTGTAAAAATATTCGCCTGCGGTACTAGGGCTTTCTTACGTTATTTCTTAATTTAAGTATATAAAAGTTAAGTGTTTGGACCACTTCCTGGATCCGCCCCTGTACACTTTGCAGTTTATTAAGAAGAATATACACGCAAAAAACTAACACACACGCTTTCACTGACGCTGCCATCTATGTGCATTTGTTTCTATTTAGTCATTAAGGAAATGCTGACATTTCCTGATTGTGAACAACTGTAAAACAATATTGCGTGTTCAGGAGTGGATTAAGGATATTTATTTTGCGCTTGAAGAAAAAATAAATTGTTTAAAATAACATTTTTATTTTAAAAATAAACATGCTAAACAAGTTTTTTTTAACTGTCAAGAATTTATAATGCCTATTTATTTTTTGTATATTTTTCCAGAATGGTTCAGGGAAAAAGTCTGTCAAAACCAGAAAACAGGTAAAATTGTTCAAACCAAAAATTCGATCAACTTCGCTTCATTTTATGTGTAATAATTTTAAATTTACATCAATTCAATTTTTTCAAATATCATTTATGCATGCCCACCTTTATAATTCTTATTTATGGTAACTATAAAGATGAAGTTATACATGATATAAAGTCAAGAAAATTACACTTTACATACATAAAAAAATATGCTTGATACAAATATATGCCATTTTCAGTTCAATAATTGTATACTCAAAATAAGAATATGCTATTTTTATTTTAAGAATAATATTCTTATTTTGAGCCTACAGTATATTTTTTTATGTGTATAACAATTGACTATAGTACCATGTTGATAATGACGGGTCTGCGCGGGTATAAGTGGTGCATAAACCGGACTTAAACGGATGAAATTCACGCGCCTAAGTCCCTTTTATGCACCATTTATACCCGCGCAGACCCGTCATTTTCAGTAGGGTAGCAATAAAATAAAACCATTTCATTAAAAGGTAAAAAAAAATTCCTTGATCGAATCCTAATTTAAGTGTTATTACCTTTAAATCATGTGTAGCTTTACCTTGAAAATATTTTACAGTAATTTTGTGTACATGCATGGTGTTTTGAGATGTTTCACCAGAACTTTGGAAAAATTTATTAATGTTGCAGATATTTTAAAATTATATTTTTTATACATATATTAATTTAAATTATGTGAAATAAATTGGAAACAGGCATTTTTCCAATATAAATTGTATACAAAAAAGTATATTATAACGATAATAACAACATAATTGCATACTATACTATTATTATTATTGGTTGTTATTGAGGTGGTTATTGTTCAATTATTTTTTATTAAATAAGTAAGGTTTCTTTTTAAAAAATAAAAGTTACAAGATCTAAAAATATCTAACCATTTTATAATAATTTATATTATATATTATAAAACTTTGGAAGAAATAAACTACAATATCACCAAAACCCAATTTGTTAGTATACTACTAGTAGTTTTAGATGGTATGTTTAGATCTTTAGTTTTAATTATAGGGGTTTGTTTTGTGGGTTAGGGTGTAGCGTAAATTATATAAAATAATATAATAAAAATTTCGAAAAACTAAAATGCTTGGGGTGACGTTTTTTATTATTAAAATAATTGTGTGAAGTTACACATCAATGGGAGATTTAGCTCAGTGGTCAATGGCATCGATATAGCCTGACACTGATCTAATGATCGTGAGTTCAAACCTCACTGGCGCCGATTGCTTTTTTCAGTTAATTAATAATTGAAATTTGGCGAAGGCATACTCCCTAGATATATTGGTTCGAAAGTCAATTAAAGCCGGTGGTTCCCTCTACTACTAGCCCACACAAGTCCTGGACTTAGGAGATGCTTAATTAAGTAGAATAGTACGAGGTTAAAAACAAACAAACAATTAGAAAAAAAATTGATGCTCCGCAAGGTCAAAACAAAAAAAAACAAGGATTTTCTCCTATTTTGTCTTTGCTTCGTATCAATTTCTTTTCAATTGTTGTGTAACTTCACACGTTTTTTTTTAGGTTGATATGAAGCGTAAAATTGTTCATTTTGTAAAATGTTTTAAAAAAATAATTTTATTTTAATATACATAGCCTATAAGATCTGGTTCTTTAAAGCAAGCATGAATAACGTCGAATATTTTCGGTTTCTGTTCGGACCCCTCTAAGTAAAATCGTTGACCTTTGGTAGTGGGGAATTTAGATATTCTTGCCCGGACCCCACCTAAAGACACATAAGCATGTGTGACCTAAATATGCCTCATTTTAATTTATTGCTTTTCAAAGAGAATAAAAGGGGTTCCAAATTTTAGAGATGATCAGTCTTGAATAGTTTTTTTATCTTGTTAATTAAAAAGTGTCTAGTAGTGCCAATAGTGAAAATGTAAGTGCAGTGTACCTATACATGAGGATTTGTATCCACCTGTTAAGAATAATTTAAAGAATTATTCTTCGATTAAAAATTCTTTTTGTTTGAACTTTGAAAATTTTTGGAACTTTATTTTACTTATTATTTACTTAATTTCAATGTTAAAAATATTAACGCGATTTTGGACACTTAAATATTTTTCGTTCGAGTACTTTAAAATATTTGCGAATTTTATTCTGTTCGATTTTATATCTACACTGTTAGAAATTTTGGCGATAATGAACTTTTAAAAATATTGTGTGAAAATATTTATATACGTACTGGTTTTAATATTTACACTAAGAGAAATGTGAACAATAAATTGGGCTTTGAAAATTATGAGGAAAAGTTGGAATTTCAAACATAGAATGTTTTAATTTAGTATTTAATGGAAAACTAATATATAATGGAAATTAGAATTTAAGGGCTTTGCATTAAAGTTGAAGAATTTATTCACATTTATTTAATATATTATTCTTAAGTTAAGAAGCAATAGTTTTCATCTGTTTCCAAAGCACCATCTGACTAGAACTTAAGCTCCCGAATAAAGTGATACGTGGTTTGTATATTCTCCATTCGGGTATACTTTAAATACGATAGAAGATTGGATGGCCAACCTAACTGAGTAAGTTATAATAAAAGTTATAATCTCTGCTCGGCTATAACAAAATTTTACAATTTATAACATTAGTAGAAAAATATTTATTAGTACCACTTCACAACAAGGTAAAAAAGAAAAAAATTGCGCCTCAAGTATTATATTTTTTCGAAGTTGTTATAGTACGGTACACCCTAAGTAGGGTACTGTGAATTTAATCAGCATTAATAAAAAGTTAAGATAAAAAGCTATAACGTCACCTTAACTTAACTAAATCATGTATACATACATACATAATTTAAACTAAATAAATCATTTTTAAAACTTTTTGATTATCGTAAGTTAATTTTTCATTGGCCCAAACGCGAAATAAATGAAATTTTTCCAGAAACTCCATATCAGAAAGTTACAAAATAGTAAATTACCTCTATGCGACATAATCTACCACATAAAATTAAGTCTTGAGGAGCTTTAAGCATAAAGTCACTTTATCCACCTCATTTCATTCCAAAAAATCAATAAAATAAAAATAAAAGAGTGGAATTTTTTTTAGTTCACTGGGATTTCGGAACCTTTTTTCGTTTTTCTCGATCAGATCATTTTTCTAAGATATAGCGCACAGTGTTTTTTTTTATGGTAAAAAAATAATTATAATAATTATTAGAGAATCTATCCACGGCAAAAAATATAATTAGACATAAATTATAATTTATCTACATATAATTATTTCTTTTTGCCGTGAATAGATTCTCTAAGCCAAAAAACATGTTTATTCGTTTGTTTAAAATAGGCTTCTAAATTCAAAAAAAATAGTTTTTTTTCGCAATTTTTCGAAATATTTTGATAACAATTTTATATAAATACTAAAGATACGACTCTAATTTTTATACGCAATATTAACACAAATGTGCGGTTTATAAAAATAAAAAAAGTTTTAGATTTAATGCAGTGACGGGGATTTTACCGGGGGTTATCGAAAAAAAAAAAAACAAAAATTTTGAAATACTTGATTTATTTTTTGAAGAAGCACACGCACATCATAAATTATTTTTTTTATGAAAAAGAAAAAAAAAAACAAAAAATTAAAATAAATTCTTCTTGCTTTAAAATATTAACATAACATTTAATAAACATTAAATAATTAAAAATATTGTTCTGATTTTTTTATTTTTCCAAATCTCACATGTATATTAATATTATTTATAAAAATCAGAGCAAATCTTTAGTATTTATACAAAATTTTCATGAAAATATAGCAAAAAAATACGAAAAAATGTAATTTTTTAAATTTAGAAGTCTATAAAAAACAAAAGTAAAAGATATTTGAAATCTGCTTTTTTTTTGGCTTAAGGCCCAAAATAGAGAACCAATCCATCGTAAAGAAAAAATTAATTGAACCTTAATTATTTTTTTAAGCAAAAAAAAACAATGTGCGTTATATCTCAAAAAAGCGAGCTGATCGAGAAAAACGAAAAAAGGTTCCGAAATCAGGGCATCAAATATAGCCAGATGCAAATGTATGGTTTAAGTTTTATTTCAATATTTTGAATAAAAGAATGTTTAGTTTTATTTGGGACACCCGGTATAAGTAATAAAAAACAATTTACTACACTTAAAAGAATTTGTTCACACCTGATAAAACCAGTTTTTACTTGAAAGTCACCTTATCAGGTCAGATCTGGACAGACCTGATTAGATCTGACAACAAAAATAGAAATTACAAGCGTCAGATGCGAACAGATCTAATCGGATTCAGCATCAGATCTCTTTAAATCTGTTCATATCTGAAGTTTCTAGTTTCTATTTCAAAAACTAGGCGTATATGAGAAATAAAATTGTCAAAAATATTATGGATGATAAACATGAAATAAACATAAGAAAACCCCTAGAGAAGCATAAGTGTGGGGTAAGGGGATCCAAAGGGACAATTATATTTTTTATCGATAACTCGCTTATAGTCCAGGAAGCAGTGAATATTTCAGTACTAATTTTCCCAGTCAGCGAACATCGATCGGTAAGTGGTTCTAATCAAGAAATCGTATATTCAATGGGGAGTTTTTCTATAGGTTAGGCCAGCATCAGTTTAGGCGCGCTTAACGAGCATTAGACGAGTCCGAACAGGCTTTGGTGGTCTTCCATTTTTTTTATGAAAAACAAAAAAAAAAAAACAAAAAATTAAAATAAATTCTTCTTGCTTTAAAATATTAACATAACATTAAATAAACATTAAATAATTAAAAATATTGTTCTGCTTTTTTTATTTTTCCAAATCTCACATGTATGTTAGTATTATTTATAAAAATCAGAGCAAATCTTTAGTATTTATACAAAATTTTCATGAAAATATAGCAAAAAAATACGAAAAAATGTAAGTTTTTAAATTTAGAAGTCTATAAAAAACAAAAGTAAAAGATATTTGAAATCCGCTTGTTTTGGCTTAAGGCCCAAAATAGAGAATCAATCCATCGTAAAGAAAAAATTAATTGAACCCTAATTATTTTTTTACTACAAATATAAGCAAAAAAAACAATGTGCGTTATATCTCAAAAAAGCGAGCTGATCGAGAAAAACGAAAAAAGGTTCCGAAATCAGGGCATCAAATATAGCCAGATGCAAATGTATGGTTTAAGTTTTATTTCAATATTTTGAATAAAAGAATGTTTAGTTTTATTTGGGACACCCGGTATAAGTAATAAAAAACAATTTACTACACTTAAAAGAATTTGTTCACACCTGATAAAACCAGTTTTTACTTGAAAGTCACCTTATCAGGTCAGATCTGGACAGACCTGATTAGATCTGACAACAAAAATAGAAATTACAAGCGTCAGATGCGAACAGATCTAATCGGATTCAGCATCAGATCTCTTTAAATCTGTTCATATCTGAAGTTTCTAGTTTCTATTTCAAAAACTAGGCGTATACAAGAAATAAAATTGGCAAAAATATTATGGATGATAAACATGAAATAAACATAAGAAAACCCCTAGAGGAGCATCAGTGTGGGGTAAGGGGATCCAAAGGGACAACTATATTTTTTATCGATAACTCGCTTATAGTCCAGGAAGCAGTGAATATTTCAGTACTAATTTTCCCAGTCAGCGAACATCGATCGGTAAGTGGTTCTAATCAAGAAATCGTATATTCAATGGGGAGTTTTTCTATAGGTTAGGCCAGCGTCAGTTTAGGCGCGCTTAACGAGCATTAGACGAGTCCGAACAGGCTTTGGTGGTCTTCCATTATAGCCAGATTATTTTTTAAGGTATTGTTATGATACAAACTATCACTTGAAAAGTTTTCATTTTCAGGACTACCAAAATAAGGGCAATATATTTTTTTTTAATTTTCAGTTTTCCATACATATTTGGTTTGGACCATTTTCATTAGTTTAAAAAAGAGTGGAACGCATTTGTATATTCTAAACCATTTTCTGACTTAACCCATCAGAAAACCCACCATTAAATATACGATTTCTTGCTTAGAATATCTTACTGATCAATTTTATCGATGTTCGCTGACTGAGAAAAATAGTACAAAAAAATAAACTGCCTCCTGGACTACTAATTTTTGTATTAGAAGGAGAATTAAACTAAAAGAAGGCTCAAATAATTCACTACAAAAAAGGTCATATTATATGAATTATACATAGAAAAAACGGATTCCTTGAACCAAGGACATGTGTCTTTGGATATGTTCAAAGCCATATTCTCTTGTTTCAAGGCTGGCATTTTCTTGAACCAAAGTCAATGTGCTTGAATAAATAGCGCGGATTTTTATTCCAAAACCCGTGCTCTTCATTCAAGGACATTGACTTTGGTTCAAGAAAATGCCAGCCTTGAAACAAGAGAATATGGCTTTGAACATATACAAAGACACGTGTCCTTTGTTCAAGGAATCCGTTTTTCTATGTATGCATTACTAAGAGTAAAAATCCAGATACAGGAAAAGCTAGGTACAAAACCCTCAATGCACGAGTCTCCTCGTACTTGACAGCTTTTTAAGTAACTTTTGAAACAAAACTCCTCAATTTTTTCAGCCGTTTTGTGTTTTTGCCTTTCTTCTATACCATAGTTTTCTTTGGAAGTTATCGCGTTTCTTAACAATTTATTTTCCTTTTAAAATCTAGAATAGATTTCTTTCTTCTAAAGTCCATACTTAAGTTTTATCTTTAAGGCCGCTTTATGATAAACGGTTTATCAAGAGTAAATCCTTATTTGGCAGAAGGATTTGATGGTTAACCTTTGCTACGGAAATAAGCAAACCATACGAAATCTACTTCAGAAATATTGATATATTTAACGATATTAACTTAAAAATATATACAGGGTTATTTAGAAATAAGTTCGAGAAACTTAAGAGGTAATTCCACGTTAAAAAATATGAAAAAAAGTTCCCATAAAGGTTGGTCCAAATTAAACTATTATATTTATTTTATAATATATTTTTATTAATTTATATAAAAAAAAACTCAAATGAAAATGAAACAAAAACTCTTAAAAATATCTTTAAATACAGTAATCAGTAAATAAATACATAAAAAGAATTTAGTCTTTAAACGCAATTATTATAAATTTTGGTACAATGTTCATTGCAAATATTATTTTTACATTTTTGACAAGTCATTTTATCAGATCTCTTTATCATATGAGGTATTGAAAACTGCTTTGCTAAATCCCTTAAAAAGAGTCTTTGTATATATGGGTTAGTTTTGGATTGTAAAAATTTGGATTTTCCATTGAAAAAACGATAATTTCACTTGAAGCTGCTACATCAATCACATTTAGGGAGAACGCCATTGTTCAACGTTTAGTTTGGCTTTTACAAGTATCAGTAGATAACATACATGTATGTTAAGTTCAATGGGTTTATATTTTTTATAAGTCTAACTAAAAATAATGTTTTATTCGCCTGTATTCGGTTAGAAATCTAAGTTAAAAGTGGCACTTTTGGTAGGAGTTTGTCTTTTGTTTTATTTTGGTGAGCTGCAGCCCACCAAAGTACTTAAGTCCCTTATCGTCCTTTAAAAGTCCCTTATCGAAAAATGCATAACCATTGTGTTTGTCTTTTGTTTTACTTTGGCGGGCTGCAGTGCTTTTGCCGTCCCTTACGGAAAATTACCAGATAACTGACATAACCAAATTAAAACTAATTTTACTCATTATTTTTAGTTTTTTCTGTTAAAAAATGTTTACAAACGAATAAAAAACAGCGTCTGATACACGTTTGTGAATCTCGGCTCACGCATCGATTCACAATCTCCGCATGCGACCGATAAACATTATTTCTCGTCCTTGGATCATAATATACTATATCACCGTTTTTTAATTGTTTTATAACCCTTACCCTCCCGAGACTAAATTAATGATAATTTTTCGATTTAATTGTGTTTTTTTTTTCATATTTGCTATGCCTAAAAAGAAGGGGTGGGATTTTAATAGCACTGTAATAAATTTTTGATGATCTATGTATAGGTAAACCGAACTAACTTCTAGGTGGACTGCCAAGGGAGTTACCCCCTATACAAAATGCACCAATTTTATTTTGATTAAAATTTTATCTGGCAATAGACACTAAATCACTTAGTGCACTTAGTGCGTTTTACTTGTAGATTATTTCAAATGTTTCTGCACTAAGCGACTTTCTAAAAAGAGTTAATTTATAAAACTGTGATTGCTTGAATCATTTATATGATACAATATCGTGTTATTTATTGAACTTTATTAATTTTGCTCTTAAATCCTTGGTTACTACATAAATAACAAGAATATAAGAAAAAAACTAAAGTTCTCGGAAAGTTCGAAAAACAGCCCTTAGAATTGCACCGTGAAGTGTTTTATCATTAATAATGATTCATTATAATTATTGACTTTAGGAGATGCTTCTTTGCCGGCACATCCGATGTCTTCTGAAAACTGTCTTAGTTCTGGCATAGTAAGCAGTTTCATATAACTAATACTAATTAATTTTATTAAAGTCCAAAATGGAAACTTTCTTTAAACAATCAAAAAGTCCAAACCCTTCTTTTAAAAATCTAGTTTTTGAAAAGGTATGTCAACATCTTGTTTTCTACTTTATAGTTATACGTTTAATTAATAGAAGCGTTTTAATTTTAAATAGTTGTTTTTTATATTATTTTATTGACTTAGTGCTCTTTACTTGTAAGCCGACGTCGTGGTCCTAAAAGTAAAAGGCACTAAGTCCTGTCTTTTTTCAAATTTAGTTGAATTACACTACTTCAATTTTTCTTTATTTAACTGAAAATGGGACATCATTATGTCCAAACATGTCATTGCAATTTGCGGTAGTTTTTTTCTAAAAACAATTATTATAAAAATTAAAAAACAACAATGAAAGTTAAATATGGGGTATCGATGGAAAATAACCTTTTATACCACATGGTATAAAATAAAAATAACAATTTTGCAAAAATCTTGA